>JANJXV010001810.1:0-72416 GCA_024803745.1 Megascapheus bottae | reverse complement strand
AAGTCACAGAATGGAGGTGTGTGAAGTCACAGAATGGAGGTGTGTGAAGTCAAAATTGTGGTGTGTGAATTCACAAATGGAGGTGTGTGAAGTCATAGAATGGGGGTGTGTGATGTCATGGAATGGAGGTTTGTAAAGTCAAACATTGGAAGTGTGTGAAGTTACAGATAGGAGATGTGTGAAGTCATAGATTGGAGGTGTGTGAAGTCATAGAATGGAGGTGTGTGAAGTTAGTATGGACATGAGTGAAGTCACAGAAAGGAGGTGTGTGAGGTCATAGAATGTTGGTGTATGAAGTCATAGAATGGAGGTGTATGAAGTCAAAGAATGGAGGTGTGTGAAGTCAAAATGGTGGTGTGTGAAGTCACAGAATGGATGTGTTTGAAGTCATAAAATGGAGGTGTGTGAAGTCAGATTGGAAGTATGTGAAGTCACAGAATGGAGGTGTGTCAACTCAGAAAGGAGGTGTGTAAAGTCATAAAATGGAGGTGTGTGAAGTCATAGAATGGAGGTGTGTGCAATCATAGAATGGAGGTATGTGAAGTCACAAAATTGAGGTGTGTAAACTCAGAATGGAGGTGTGTGAAGTCATAGAATGGAGGTGTGTGAAGTCACAATGCAGGTGTGTGAACGCATAGAATGGAGGTGTGTGAAGTCACAATGGAGGTGTGTGAAGTCATAGAATGGTGGTGTGTGAAGTGACAGAATGGAGGTGTGTGAAGTCAGAATGGAGGTGTGTGAAGTCACAGATTGGAGGTGTGTGAATTCAGAATGGAGGTGTGTGAAGTCATAGAGTGGAGGTGGGTGAAGTCATACAATGGAGGTCTGTGAAATCATAGAATGGAGGTGTGTGAAGTCACAGAATGGAGGTGTGTGAAGTCACAATGCAGGTGTGTGAACGCATAGAATGGAGGTGTGTGAAGTCACAATGGAGGTGTGTGAAGTCATAGAATGGTGGTGTGTGAAGTGACAGAATGGAGGTGTGTGAAGTCAGAATGGAGGTGTGTGAAGTCACAGATTGGAGGTGTGTGAATTCAGAATGGAGGTGTGTGAAGTCATAGAGTGGAGGTGGGTGAAGTCATACAATGGAGGTCTGTGAAATCATAGAATGGAGGTGTGTGAAGTCACAGAATGGAGGTGTGTGAAGTCAGAATGGAGGTGTGTGAAGTCACAGAATGGAGGTGTGTGAATTTAGAATTGAGGTGTGTGAACACTTAGAATGGAGGTGTGTGTAATCACAATGGAGGTGAGTGAAGTCATAGAATGCAGGTGTGTGAAGTCACAGAATGGAGGTGTGTGAAGTCATACAATGGAGGCGTGTGAAGTTAGAATGGATGTGCGTGAATTCTCAGAATGCAGGTGTGTGAACTCAGAATGGAAGTGTGTGAAGTCATAGATGGACGTGTGTGAAGTCATAGTATGGAGATGCGTGAAATCATAGAATGGAGTTTTGTAATGTCACAGAATGGAGCTCTGTGAAGTCAGAATGGAGGTGTGGGAAGTCATAGAATGGAGCAGTGCGAAGTCATAGAGTAGAGGTGAGTGAAGTCAACGTTTCGAGGTCTGTGAAGTCCAAGAATGGAGGTGTGTAAAATCAGAATGCAGGTGTGTGAAGTCTTCGAAAGGAGGTGTGTGACGTCACAATGGAAGTGTGTGAAGTCACAGAATGGAGGAGTGTGAAGACATACATTGGTGTGTGAAGTCAGAATGGAGGTATGTGAAGTCACAGAAGGGAGGTGTGTGAACTCAGAATGGAGGTGTGTGAAGTCATAGATGGAGGTGTGTGAAGTCATAGTATGGAGGTGTGTGAAATGATAGAATGGAGTTTTGTGAATTCACAGAATGGAGCTCTTTGAAGTCAGAATGGAGTTGTGTGAAGTCATAGAATGGAGTTGTGTGAAGTCAGAATGGAGGTGTGTGAAGCCACAGAATGGAGGTGTGTGAAGTCATAGAATGGAGGTGTGTGAAGTCACAATGGAGGTGTGTGAGGGCATAGAATGGAGGTGTGTGAAGTCACAGAATGGAGGTGTGTGCAGTCATAGAATGGATGTGTGTGAAGTCATAGAATGGATGTTTGTGAAGTAAGAATGAAGGTGTGTGAAGTCATAGAATGGAAGTGTGTGAAGTCACAGAATGGAGGTGTGTGAACTCATAGAATGGAGCTGTGTGAATTCAGAATGGAGGTGTGTGAAGTCATAGAATGGATGTGTGTGCAGTCATAGATTGGATGTTTCTGAAGTAGGAATGAAGGTGTGTGAAGGCATAGAATGGAGGTGTGTGAAGGTAAAATGGAGGTGTGTGAACTCAAAGAATGGAGGTGTGTGTACTCATAGAATGGAGATGTGTGAAGTCATGGAATGGAGGTGTGTGAAGTCCAAGAATGGAGGTGTGTGAAGTCAAACAATAAAGGTGTGTGAAGTCACAGAATGGAGGTGTGTGAATTCATAGAATGGAGGTGTGTGAAGTCAAAATGGAGGTGTGTGAAGTCACAGAATGGAGGTGTGTGAAGTCACAGAATGGAGGTGTGTGAAGTCAAACTTGTGGTGTGTGAATTCACAAATGGAGGTGTGTGAAGTCATAGAATGGGGGTGTGTGAAGTCATGGAATGGAGGTTTGTAAAGTCAAACATTGGAAGTGTGTGAAGTTACAGATAGGAGATGTGTGAAGTCATAGATTGGAGGTGTGTGAAGTCATAGAATGGAGGTGTGTGAAGTTAGTATGGACATGAGTGAAGTCACAGAAAGGAAGTGTGTGAGGTCATAGAATGTTGGTGTATGAAGTCATAGAATGGAGGTGTATGAAGTCAAAGAATGGAGGTGTGTGAAGTCAAAATTGTGGTGTGTGAAGTCACAGAATGGATGTGTTTGAATTCATAAAATGGAGGTGTGTGAAGTCAGATTGGAGGTATGTGAAGTCACAGAATGGAGGTGTGTCAACTCAGAAAGGAGGTGTGTAAAGTCATAGAATGGAGGTGTGTGAAGTCATAGAATGGAGGTGTGTGCAATCATAGAATGGAGGTATGTGAAGTCACAAAATTGAGGTGTGTGAACTCAGAATGGAGGTGTGTGAAGTCAGATTGGAGGTGCGTGAAATCATAGAAGGGGGTGTGTGAAGTCACAATGCAGGTGTGTGAACGCATAGAATGGAGGTGTGTGAAGTCACAATGGAGGTGTGTGAAGTCATAGAATGGTGGTGTGTGAAGTGACAGAATGGAGGTGTGTGAAGTCAGAATGGAGGTGTGTGAAGTCACAGATTGGAGGTGTGTGAATTCAGAATGGACGTGTGTGAAGTCATAGAGTGGAGGTGGGTGAAGTCATACAATGGAGGTCTGTGAAATCATAGAATGGAGGTGTGTGAAGTCACAGAATGGAGGTGTGTGAAGTCAGAATGGAGGTGTGTGAAGTCACAGAATGGAGGTGTGTGAATTCAGAATTGAGGTGTGTGAACACTTAGAATGGAAGTGTGTGTAATCACAATGGAGGTGTGTGAAGTCATAGAATGCAGGTGTGTGAAGTCACAGAATGGAGGTGTGTGAAGTCATACAATGGAGGCGTGTGAAGTTAGAATGGATGTGCGTGAATTCTCAGAATGCAGGTGTGTGAACTCAGAATGGAAGTGTGTGAAGTCATAGATGGATGTGTGTGAAGTCATAGTATGGAGATGCGTGAAATCATAGAATGGAGTTTTGTAATGTCACAGAATGGAGCTCTGTGAAGTCAGAATGGAGTTGTGTGAAGTCATAGAATGGAGTTGTGTGAAGTCAGAATGGAGGTGTGTGAACTCATAGAATGGACGTGTGTGAAGTCACAATGGAGGTGTGAGAAGACAGAGAATGGAGGTGTGTGAAGTCACAGAATGGAGGTGTGTGAAGTCATAGAATGGAGGTGTGTGAAGTCAAAATGGAGGTGTGTGAAGTCATAGAATGGGGGTGGTTGAAGTCACAGAAAGGAGGTGTGGGAAGTCATAGAATGGAGGTGTGTGAAGTCATAGAATGGAGGTGTGTGAAGTCACACAACGGAGGTATCTGAAGTCAGAATGGAGGTGTGAAGTCATAGAATAGAGGTGGGTGAACTCATAGAAAGGAGGTGTGGGAAGTCATAGAATGGAGCAGTGTGAAGTCATAGAGTTGAGGTGAGTGAAGTCAAAGTTTCGAGGTCTGTGAAGTCATAGAATGGAGGTGTGTAAAGTCAGAATGCAGGTGTGTGAAGTCTTAGAAAGGAGGTGTGTGACGTCACAATGGAAGTGTGTGAAGTCACAGAAAGGAGGAGTGTGAAGACATACATTGGTGCGTGAAGTCAGAATGGAGGTGTGTGAAGTCACAGAAAGGAGGTGTGTGAACTCAGAATGGAGGTGTGTGAAGTCATAGATGGAGGTGTGTGAAGTCATAGTATGGAGGTGTGTGAAATGATAGAATGGAGTTTTTTGAATTCACAGAATGGAGCTCTGTGAAGTCAGAATGGAGTTGTGTGAAGTCATAGAATGGAGTTGTGTGAAGTCAGAATGGAGGTGTGTGAAGCCACAGAATGGGGCTGTGTGAAGTCACAGAATGGAGGTGTGTGAAGTCAAAATGGAGGTGTGTGAAGTCACAGAATGGAGGTGTGTGAAGTCACAGAAGGGAGGTATGTGAAGTCAAAATTGTGGTGTGTGAATTCACAAATGGAGGTGTGTGAAGTCATAGAATGGATGTGTGTGAAGTCATAGAATGGATGTTTGTGAAGTGAGAATGAAGGTGTGTGAAGTCATAGAATGGAAGTGTGTGAAGTCACAGAATGGAGGTGTGTGAACTCATAGAATGGAGCTGTGTGAATTCAGAATGGAGGTGTGTGAAGTCATAGAATGGAGGTGTGTGCAGTCATAGAATGGATGTTTCTGAAGTAGGAATGAAGGTGTGTGAAGGCATAGAATGGAGGTGTGTGAAGTTAAAATGGAGGTGTGTGAACTCAAAGAATGGAGGTCTGTGAACTCATAGAATGGAGGTGTGTGAAGTCATGGAATGGAGGTGTGTGAAGTCCAAGAATGGAGGTGTGTGAAGTCAAACAATGGAGGTGTGTGAAGTCATAGTATGGAGGTGTGTGAAATGATAGAATGGAGTTTTGTGAATTCACAGAATGGAGCTCTGTGAAGTCAAAATGGAGTTGTGTGAAGTCATAGAATGGAGTTGTGTGAAGTCAAAATGGAGGTGTGTGAAGCCACAGAATGGAGGTGTGTGAAGTCACAGAATGGAGGTGTGTGAAGTCAAAATGGAGGTGTGTGAAGTCACAGAATGGAGGTGTGTGAAGTCACAGAATGGAGGTGTGTGAAGTCAAAATTGTGGTGTGTGAATTCACAAATGGAGGTGTGTGAAGTCATAGAATGGGGGTGTGTGATGTCATGGAATGGAGGTTTGTAAAGTCAAACATTGGAAGTGTGTGAAGTTACAGATAGGAGATGTGTGAAGTCATAGATTGGAGGTGTGTGAAGTCATAGAATGGAGGTGTGTGAAGTTAGTATGGACATGAGTGAAGTCACAGAAAGGAGGTGTGTGAGGTCATAGAATGTTGGTGTATGAAGTCATAGAATGGAGGTGTATGAAGTCAAAGAATGGAGGTGTGTGAAGTCAAAATGGTGGTGTGTGAAGTCACAGAATGGATGTGTTTGAAGTCATAAAATGGAGGTGTGTGAAGTCAGATTGGAAGTATGTGAAGTCACAGAATGGAGGTGTGTCAACTCAGAAAGGAGGTGTGTAAAGTCATAAAATGGAGGTGTGTGAAGTCATAGAATGGAGGTGTGTGCAATCATAGAATGGAGGTATGTGAAGTCACAAAATTGAGGTGTGTAAACTCAGAATGGAGGTGTGTGAAGTCATAGAATGGAGGTGTGTGAAGTCACAATGCAGGTGTGTGAACGCATAGAATGGAGGTGTGTGAAGTCACAAAGGAGGTGTGTGAAGTCATAGAATGGTGGTGTGTGAAGTGACAGAATGGAGGTGTGTGAAGTCAGAATGGAGGTGTGTGAATTCAGAATGGAGGTGTGTGAAGTCATAGAGTGGAGGTGGGTGAAGTCATACAATGGAGGTCTGTGAAATCATAGAATGGAGGTGTGTGAAGTCACAGAATGGAGGTGTGTGAAGTCACAATGCAGGTGTGTGAACGCATAGAATGGAGGTGTGTGAAGTCACAATGGAGGTGTGTGAAGTCATAGAATGGTGGTGTGTGAAGTGACAGAATGGAGGTGTGTGAAGTCAGAATGGAGGTGTGTGAAGTCACAGATTGGAGGTGTGTGAATTCAGAATGGAGGTGTGTGAAGTCATAGAGTGGAGGTGGGTGAAGTCATACAATGGAGGTCTGTGAAATCATAGAATGGAGGTGTGTGAAGTCACAGAATGGAGGTGTGTGAAGTCAGAATGGAGGTGTGTGAAGTCACAGAATGGAGGTGTGTGAATTTAGAATTGAGGTGTGTGAACACTTAGAATGGAGGTGTGTGTAATCACAATGGAGGTGTGTGAAGTCATAGAATGCAGGTGTGTGAAGTCACAGAATGGAGGTGTGTGAAGTCATACAATGGAGGCGTGTGAAGTTAGAATGGATGTGCGTGAATTCTCAGAATGCAGGTGTGTGAACTCAGAATGGAAGTGTGTGAAGTCATAGATGGACGTGTGTGAAGTCATAGTATGGAGATGCGTGAAATCATAGAATGGAGTTTTGTAATGTCACAGAATGGAGCTCTGTGAAGTCAGAATGGAGGTGTGGGAAGTCATAGAATGGAGCAGTGCGAAGTCATAGAGTAGAGGTGAGTGAAGTCAACGTTTCGAGGTCTGTGAAGTCCAAGAATGGAGGTGTGTAAAATCAGAATGCAGGTGTGTGAAGTCTTCGAAAGGAGGTGTGTGACGTCACAATGGAAGTGTGTGAAGTCACAGAATGGAGGAGTGTGAAGACATACATTGGTGTGTGCAGTCAGAATGGAGGTATGTGAAGTCACAGAAGGGAGGTGTGTGAACTCAGAATGGAGGTGTGTGAAGTCATAGATGGAGGTGTGTGAAGTCATAGTATGGAGGTGTGTGAAATGATAGAATGGAGTTTTGTGAATTCACAGAATGGAGCTCTTTGAAGTCAGAATGG
This sequence comes from Megascapheus bottae, assembly GCA_024803745.1. Lineage (NCBI taxonomy): Eukaryota > Metazoa > Chordata > Mammalia > Rodentia > Geomyidae > Megascapheus > Megascapheus bottae. The sequence continues at coordinate 65,319 of JANJXV010001810.1, read as the reverse complement.
AGTTGTGTGAAGTCATAGAATGGAGTTGTGTGAAGTCAGAATGGAGGTGTGTGAAGCCACAGAATGGAGGTGTGTGAAGTCATAGAATGGAGGTGTGTGAAGTCACAATGGAGTTGTGTGAGGGCATAGAATGGAGGTGTGTGAAGTCACAGAATGGAGGTGTGTGCAGTCATAGAATGGATGTGTGTGAAGTCATAGAATGGATGTTTGTGAAGTAAGAATGAAGGTGTGTGAAGTCATAGAATGGAAGTGTGTGAAGTCACAGAATGGAGGTGTGTGAACTCATAGAATGGAGCTGTGTGAATTCAGAATGGAGGTGTGTGAAGTCATAGAATGGATGTGTGTGCAGTCATAGATTGGATGTTTCTGAAGTAGGAATGAAGGTGTGTGAAGGCATAGAATGGAGGTGTGTGAAGGTAAAATGGAGGTGTGTGAACTCAAAGAATGGAGGTGTGTGTACTCATAGAATGGAGATGTGTGAAGTCATGGAATGGAGGTGTGTGAAGTCCAAGAATGGAGGTGTGTGAAGTCAAACAATGGAGGTGTGTGAAGTCACAGAATGGAGGTGTGTGAATTCATAGAATGGAGGTGTGTGAAGTCAAAATGGAGGTGTGTGAAGTCACAGAATGGAGGTGTGTGAAGTCACAGAATGGAGGTGTGTGAAGTCAAACTTGTGGTGTGTGAATTCACAAATGGAGGTGTGTGAAGTCATAGAATGGGGGTGTGTGAAGTCATGGAATGGAGGTTTGTAAAGTCAAACATTGGAAGTGTGTGAAGTTACAGATAGGAGATGTGTGAAGTCATAGATTGGAGGTGTGTGAAGTCATAGAATGGAGGTGTGTGAAGTTAGTATGGACATGAGTGAAGTCACAGAAAGGAAGTGTGTGAGGTCATAGAATGTTGGTGTATGAAGTCATAGAATGGAGGTGTATGAAGTCAAAGAATGGAGGTGTGTGAAGTCAAAATGGTGGTGTGTGAAGTCACAGAATGGATGTGTTTGAATTCATAAAATGGAGGTGTGTGAAGTCAGATTGGAGGTATGTGAAGTCACAGAATGGAGGTGTGTCAACTCAGAAAGGAGGTGTGTAAAGTCATAGAATGGAGGTGTGTGAAGTCATAGAATGGAGGTGTGTGCAATCATAGAATGGAGGTATGTGAAGTCACAAAATTGAGGTGTGTGAACTCAGAATGGAGGTGTGTGAAGTCAGATTGGAGGTGCGTGAAATCATAGAAGGGGGTGTGTGAAGTCACAATGCAGGTGTGTGAACGCATAGAATGGAGGTGTGTGAAGTCACAATGGAGGTGTGTGAAGTCATAGAATGGTGGTGTGTGAAGTGACAGAATGGAGGTGTGTGAAGTCAGAATGGAGGTGTGTGAAGTCACAGATTGGAGGTGTGTGAATTCAGAATGGACGTGTGTGAAGTCATAGAGTGGAGGTGGGTGAAGTCATACAATGGAGGTCTGTGAAATCATAGAATGGAGGTGTGTGAAGTCACAGAATGGAGGTGTGTGAAGTCAGAATGGAGGTGTGTGAAGTCACAGAATGGAGGTGTGTGAATTCAGAATTGAGGTGTGTGAACACTTAGAATGGAAGTGTGTGTAATCACAATGGAGGTGTGTGAAGTCATAGAATGCAGGTGTGTGAAGTCACAGAATGGAGGTGTGTGAAGTCATACAATGGAGGCGTGTGAAGTTAGAATGGATGTGCGTGAATTCTCAGAATGCAGGTGTGTGAACTCAGAATGGAAGTGTGTGAAGTCATAGATGGATGTGTGTGAAGTCATAGTATGGAGATGCGTGAAATCATAGAATGGAGTTTTGTAATGTCACAGAATGGAGCTCTGTGAAGTCAGAATGGAGTTGTGTGAAGTCATAGAATGGAGTTGTGTGAAGTCAGAATGGAGGTGTGTGAACTCATAGAATGGACGTGTGTGAAGTCACAATGGAGGTGTGAGAAGACAGAGAATGGAGGTGTGTGAAGTCACAGAATGGAGGTGTGTGAAGTCATAGAATGGAGGTGTGTGAAGTCAAAATGGAGGTGTGTGAAGTCATAGAATGGGGGTGGTTGAAGTCACAGAAAGGAGGTGTGGGAAGTCATAGAATGGAGGTGTGTGAAGTCATAGAATGGAGGTGTGTGAAGTCACACAACGGAGGTATCTGAAGTCAGAATGGAGGTGTGAAGTCATAGAATAGAGGTGGGTGAACTCATAGAAAGGAGGTGTGGGAAGTCATAGAATGGAGCAGTGTGAAGTCATAGAGTAGAGATGAGTGAAGTCAAAGTTTCGAGGTCTGTGAAGTCATAGAATGGAGGTGTGTAAAGTCAGAATGCAGGTGTGTGAAGTCTTAGAAAGGAGGTGTGTGACGTCACAATGGAATTGTGTGAAGTCACAGAATGGAGGAGTGTGAAGACATACATTGGTGTGTGAAGTCAGAATGGAGGTGTGTGAAGTCACAGAAGGCAGGTGTGTGAACTCAGAATGGAGGTGTGTGAAGTCACAGAATGGAGGTGTGTGAAGTCACAGAAGGGAGGTGTGTGAAGTCAAAATTGTGGTGTGTGAATTCACAAATGGAGGTGTGTGAAGTCATAGAATGGATGTGTGTGAAGTCATAGAATGGATGTTTGTGAAGTGAGAATGAAGGTGTGTGAAGTCATGGAATGGAAGTGTGTGAAGTCACAGAATGGAGGTGTGTGAACTCATAGAATGGAGCTGTGTGAATTCAGAATGGAGGTGTGTGAACTCATAGAATGGAGGTGTGTGCAGTCATAGAATGGATGTTTCTGAAGTAGGAATGAAGGTGTGTGAAGGCATAGAATGGAGGTGTGTGAAGTTAAAATGGAGGTGTGTGAACTCAAAGAATGGAGGTCTGTGAACTCATAGAATGGAGGTGTGTGAAGTCATGGAATGGAGGTGTGTGAAGTCCAAGAATGGAGGTGTGTGAAGTCAAACAATGGAGGTGTGTGAAGTCATAGTATGGAGGTGTGTGAAATGATAGAATGGAGTTTTGTGAATTCACAGAATGGAGCTCTGTGAAGTCAAAATGGAGTTGTGTGAAGTCATAGAATGGAGTTGTGTGAAGTCAAAATGGAGGTGTGTGAAGCCACAGAATGGAGGTGTGTGAAGTCACAGAATGGAGGTGTGTGAAGTCAAAATGGAGGTGTGTGAAGTCACAGAATGGAGGTGTGTGAAGTCACAGAATGGAGGTGTGTGAAGTCAAAATTGTGGTGTGTGAATTCACAAATGGAGGTGTGTGAAGTCATAGAATGGGGCTGTGTGATGTCATGGAATGGAGGTTTGTAAAGTCAAACATTGGAAGTGTGTGAAGTTACAGATAGGAGATGTGTGAAGTCATAGATTGGAGGTGTGTGAAGTCATAGAATGGAGGTGTGTGAAGTTAGTATGGACATGAGTGAAGTCACAGAAAGGAGGTGTGTGAGGTCATAGAATGTTGGTGTATGAAGTCATTGAATGGAGGTGTATGAAGTCAAAGAATGGAGGTGTGTGAAGTCAAAATGGTGGTGTGTGAAGTCACAGAATGGATGTGTTTGAAGTCATAAAATGGAGGTGTGTGAAGTCAGATTGGAAGTATGTGAAGTCACAGAATGGAGGTGTGTCAACTCAGAAAGGAGGTGTGTAAAGTCATAAAATGGAGGTGTGTGAAGTCATAGAATGGAGGTGTGTGCAATCATAGAATGGAGGTATGTGAAGTCACAAAATTGAGGTGTGTAAACTCAGAATGGAGGTGTGTGAAGTCATAGAATGGAGGTGTGTGAAGTCACAATGCAGGTGTGTGAACGCATAGAATGGAGGTGTGTGAAGTCACAATGGAGGTGTGTGAAGTCATAGAATGGTGGTGTGTGAAGTGACAGAATGGAGGTGTGTGAAGTCAGAATGGAGGTGTGTGAAGTCACAGATTGGAGGTGTGTGAATTCAGAATGGAGGTGTGTGAAGTCATAGAGTGGAGGTGGGTGAAGTCATACAATGGAGGTCTGTGAAATCATAGAATGGAGGTGTGTGAAGTCACAGAATGGAGGTGTGTGAAGTCACAATGCAGGTGTGTGAACGCATAGAATGGAGGTGTGTGAAGTCACAATGGAGGTGTGTGAAGTCATAGAATGGTGGTGTGTGAAGTGACAGAATGGAGGTGTGTGAAGTCAGAATGGAGGTGTGTGAAGTCACAGATTGGAGGTGTGTGAATTCAGAATGGAGGTGTGTGAAGTCATAGAGTGGAGGTGGGTTAAGTCATACAATGGAGGTCTGTGAAATCATAGAATGGAGGTGTGTGAAGTCACAGAATGGAGGTGTGTGAAGTCAGAATGGAGGTGTGTGAAGTCACAGAATGGAGGTGTGTGTATTTAGAATTGAGGTGTGTGAACACTTAGAATGGAGGTGTGTGTAATCACAATGGAGGTGTGTGAAGTCATAGAATGCAGGTGTGTGAAGTCACAGAATGGAGGTGTGTGAAGTCATACAATGGAGGCGTGTGAAGTTAGAATGGATGTGCGTGAATTCTCAGAATGCAGGTGTGTGAACTCAGAATGGAAGTGTGTGAAGTCATAGATGGACGTGTGTGAAGTCATAGTATGGAGATGCGTGAAATCATAGAATGGAGTTTTGTAATGTCACAGAATGGAGCTCTGTGAAGTCAGAATGGAGGTGTGGGAAGTCATAGAATGGAGCAGTGCGAAGTCATAGAGTAGAGGTGAGTGAAGTCAACGTTTCGAGGTCTGTGAAGTCCAAGAATGGAGGTGTGTAAAATCAGAATGCAGGTGTGTGAAGTCTTCGAAAGGAGGTGTGTGACGTCACAATGGAAGTGTGTGAAGTCACAGAATGGAGGAGTGTGAAGACATACATTGGTGTGTGAAGTCAGAATGGAGGTATGTGAAGTCACAGAAGGGAGGTGTGTGAACTCAGAATGGAGGTGTGTGAAGTCATAGATGGAGGTGTGTGAAGTCATAGTATGGAGGTGTGTGAAATGATAGAATGGAGTTTTGTGAATTCACAGAATGGAGCTCTGTGAAGTCAGAATGGAGTTGTGTGAAGTCATAGAATGGAGTTGTGTGAAGTCAGAATGGAGGTGTGTGAAGCCACAGAATGGAGGTGTGTGAAGTCATAGAATGGAGGTGTGTGAAGTCACAATGGAGGTGTGTGAGGGCATAGAATGGAGGTGTGTGAAGTCACAGAATGGAGGTGTGTGCAGTCATAGAATGGATGTGTGTGAAGTCATAGAATGGATGTTTGTGAAGTAAGAATGAAGGTGTGTGAAGTCATAGAATGGAAGTGTGTGAAGTCACAGAATGGAGGTGTGTGAACTCATAGAATGGAGCTGTGTGAATTCAGAATGGAGGTGTGTGAAGTCATAGAATGGATGTGTGTGCAGTCATAGATTGGATGTTTCTGAAGTAGGAATGAAGGTGTGTGAAGGCATAGAATGGAGGTGTGTGAAGGTAAAATGGAGGTGTGTGAACTCAAAGAATGGAGGTGTGTGTACTCATAGAATGGAGATGTGTGAAGTCATGGAATGGAGGTGTGTGAAGTCCAAGAATGGAGGTGTGTGAAGTCAAACAATGGAGGTGTGTGAAGTCACAGAATGGAGGTGTGTGAATTCATAGAATGGAGGTGTGTGAAGTCAAAATGGAGGTGTGTGAAGTCACAGAATGGAGGTGTGTGAAGTCACAGAATGGAGGTGTGTGAAGTCAAACTTGTGGTGTGTGAATTCACAAATGGAGGTGTGTGAAGTCATAGAATGGGGGTGTGTGAAGTCATGGAATGGAGGTTTGTAAAGTCAAACATTGGAAGTGTGTGAAGTTACAGATAGGAGATGTGTGAAGTCATAGATTGGAGGTGTGTGAAGTCATAGAATGGAGGTGTGTGAAGTTAGTATGGACATGAGTGAAGTCACAGAAAGGAAGTGTGTGAGGTCATAGAATGTTGGTGTATGAAGTCATAGAATGGAGGTGTATGAAGTCAAAGAATGGAGGTGTGTGAAGTCAAAATGGTGGTGTGTGAAGTCACAGAATGGATGTGTTTGAATTCATAAAATGGAGGTGTGTGAAGTCAGATTGGAGGTATGTGAAGTCACAGAATGGAGGTGTGTCAACTCAGAAAGGAGGTGTGTAAAGTCATAGAATGGAGGTGTGTGAAGTCATAGAATGGAGGTGTGTGCAATCATAGAATGGAGGTATGTGAAGTCACAAAATTGAGGTGTGTGAACTCAGAATGGAGGTGTGTGAAGTCAGATTGGAGGTGCGTGAAATCATAGAAGGGGGTGTGTGAAGTCACAATGCAGGTGTGTGAACGCATAGAATGGAGGTGTGTGAAGTCACAATGGAGGTGTGTGAAGTCATAGAATGGTGGTGTGTGAAGTGACAGAATGGAGGTGTGTGAAGTCAGAATGGAGGTGTGTGAAGTCACAGATTGGAGGTGTGTGAATTCAGAATGGACGTGTGTGAAGTCATAGAGTGGAGGTGGGTGAAGTCATACAATGGAGGTCTGTGAAATCATAGAATGGAGGTGTGTGAAGTCACAGAATGGAGGTGTGTGAAGTCAGAATGGAGGTGTGTGAAGTCACAGAATGGAGGTGTGTGAATTCAGAATTGAGGTGTGTGAACACTTAGAATGGAAGTGTGTGTAATCACAATGGAGGTGTGTGAAGTCATAGAATGCAGGTGTGTGAAGTCACAGAATGGAGGTGTGTGAAGTCATACAATGGAGGCGTGTGAAGTTAGAATGGATGTGCGTGAATTCTCAGAATGCAGGTGTGTGAACTCAGAATGGAAGTGTGTGAAGTCATAGATGGATGTGTGTGAAGTCATAGTATGGAGATGCGTGAAATCATAGAATGGAGTTTTGTAATGTCACAGAATGGAGCTCTGTGAAGTCAGAATGGAGGTGTGTGAAGTCATAGAATGGAGTTGTGTGAAGTCAGAATGGAGGTGTGTGAACTCATAGAATGGACGTGTGTGAAGTCACAATGGAGGTGTGAGAAGACAGAGAATGGAGGTGTGTGAAGTCACAGAATGGAGGTGTGTGAAGTCATAGAATGGAGGTGTGTGAAGTCAAAATGGAGGTGTGTGAAGTCATAGAATGGGGGTGGTTGAAGTCACAGAAAGGAGGTGTGGGAAGTCATAGAATGGAGGTGTGTGAAGTCATAGAATGGAGGTGTGTGAAGTCACACAACGGAGGTATCTGAAGTCAGAATGGAGGTGTGAAGTCATAGAATAGAGGTGGGTGAACTCATAGAAAGGAGGTGTGGGAAGTCATAGAATGGAGCAGTGTGAAGTCATATAGAGATGAGTGAAGTCAAAGTTTCGAGGTCTGTGAAGTCCTAGAATGGAGGTGTGTAAATTCAGAATGCAGGTGTGTGAAGTCTTAGAAAGGAGGTGTGTGACGTCACAATGGAATTGTGTGAAGTCACAGAATGGAGGAGTGTGAAGACATACATTGGTGTGTGAAGTCAGAATGGAGGTGTGTGAAGTCACAGAAGGCAGGTGTGTGAACTCAGAATGGAGGTGTGTGAAGTCATAGATGGAGATGTGTGAAGTCATAGTATGGAGGTGTGTGAAATGATAGAATGGAGTTTGTGAATTCACAGAATGGAGCTCTGTGAAGTCAGAATGGAGTTGTGTGATGTCATAGAATGGAGTTGTGTGAAGTCAGAATGGAGGTGTGTGAAGCCACAGAATGGAGGTGTGTGAAGTCATAGAATGGAGGTGTGTGAAGACATAGAATGGAGGTGTGTGAAGTCACAGAATGGAGGTGTGTGAAGTCATAGAATGGATGTTTGTGAAGTAAGAATGAAGGTGTGTTAAGTCATAGAATGGAAGTGTGTGAAGTCACAGAATGGAGGTGTGTGATGTCATAGAATGGAGCTGTGTGAATTCAGAATGGAGTTGTGTGAAGTCATAGAATGGAGGTGTGTGCAGTCATAGAATGGATGTTTCTGAAGTAGGAATGAAGGTGTGTGAAGGCATAGAATGGAGGTGTGTGAAGTTAAAATGGAGGTGTGTGAACTCAAAGAATGGAGGTGTGTGAACTCATAGAATGGAGGTGTGTGAAGTCATGGAATGGAGGTGTGTGAAGTCCAAGAATGGAGGTGTGTGAAGTCAAACAATGGAGGTGTGTGAAGTCACAGAATGGAGGTGTGTGAAGTCACAGAATGGAGGTGTGTGAAAGTCAAAATGGAGGTGTGGGAAGTCACAGAATGGAGGTGTGTGAAGTCACAGAAGGGAGGTGTGTGAACTCAGAATGGAGGTGTGTGAAGTCATAGATGGAGGTGTGTGAAGTCATAGTATGGAGGTGTGTGAAATGATAGAATGGAGTTTTGTGAATTCACAGAATGGAGCTCTGTGAAGTCCGAATGGAGTTGAGTGAAGTCATAGAATGGAGTTGTGTGAAGTCAGAATGGAGGTGTGTGAAGCCACAGAATGGAGGTGTGTGAAGTCATAGAATGGAGGTGTGTGAAGTCACAATGGAGGTGTGTGAAGACATAGAATGGAGGTGTGTGAAGTCACAGAATGGAGGTGTGTGAAGTCAAACAATGGAGGTGTGTGAAGTCACAGGTAGGATGTGTGTGAAGTCACAGAATGGAGGTGTGTGAAGTCAAAATGGAGGTGTGTGAAGTCACAGAATGGAGGTGTGTGAAGTCACAGAATGGAGGTGTGTGAAGTCAAAATTGTGGTGTGTGAATTCACAAATGGAGGTGTGTGAAGTCATAGAATGGGGGTGTGTGAAGTCATGGAATGGAGGTTTGGAAAGTCAAACATTGGAAGTGTGTGAAGTTACAGATAGGAGATGTGTGAAGTCATAGATTGGAGGTGTGTGAAGTCATAGAATGGAGGTGTGTGAAGTTAGTATGGACATGAGTGAAGTCACAGAAAGGAAGTGTGTGAGGTCATAGAATGTTGGTGTATGAAGTCATAGAATGGAGGTGTATGAAGTCAAAGAATGGAGGTGTGTGAAGTCAAAATGGTGGTGTGTGAAGTCACAGAGATGGATGTGTTTGAATTCATAAAATGGAGGTGTGTGAAGTCAGATTGGAGGTATGTGAAGTCACAAAATGGAGGTGTGTCAACTCAGAAAGGAGGTGTGTAAAGTCATAGAATGGAGGTGTGTGAAGTCATAGAATGGAGGTGTGTGCAATCATAGAATGGAGGTATGTGAAGTCACAAAATTGAGGTGTGTGAAATCAGAATGGAGTTGTGTGAAGTCAGATTGGAGGTGTGTGATGTCATAGAATGGAGGTGTGTGAAGTCACAATGCAGGTGTGTGAACGCATAGAATGGAGGTGTGTGAAGTCACAATGGAGGTGTGTGAAGTCAGAGAATGGTGGTGTGTGAAGTGACAGAATGGAGGTGTGTGAAGTCATAGAATGCAGGTGTGTGAAGTCACAGAATGGAGGTGTGTGAAGTCATACAATGGAGGCGTGTGAAGTTAGAATGGATGTGCGTGAATTCTCAGAATGCATGTGTGTGAACTCAGAATGGAAGTGTGTGAAGTCATAGATGGAGGTGTGTGAAGTCATAGTATGGAGATGCGTGAAATCATAGAATGGAGTTTTGTAATGTCACAGAATGGAGCTCTGTGAAGTCAGAATGGAGGTGTGTGAAGTCATAGAATGGAGTTGTGTGAAGTCAGAATGGAGGTGTGTCAACTCATAGAATGGACGTGTGTGAAGTCACAATGGAGGTGTGAGAAGACAGAGAATGGAGGTGTGTGAAGTCACAGAATGGAGGTGTGTGAAGTCATAGAATGGAGGTGTGTGAAGTCATAGAATGGAGGTGTGTGAAGTCATAGAATGGATGTTTCTGAAGTAAGAGTGAAGGTGTGTGAAGTCATAGAATGGAGGTGTGTGAAGTCAAAATGGAGGTGTGTGAAGTCATAGAATGGGGGTGGTTGAAGTCACAGAGAGGAGGTGTGGGAAGTCATACAATTGAGGTGTGTGAAGTCATAGAATGGAGGTGTGTGAAGTCACACAACGGAGGTATCTGAAGTCAGAATGGAGGTGTGAAGTCATAGAATAGAGGTGGGTGAACTCATAGAAAGGAGGTGTGGGAAGTCATAGAATGGAGCAGTGTGAAGTCATAGAGTAGAGGTGAGTGAAGTCAAAGTTTCGAGGTCTGTGAAGTCCTAGAATGGAGGTGTGTAAATTCAGAATGCAGGTGTGTGAAGTCTTAGAAAGGAGGTGTGTGACGTCACAATGGAAGTGTGTGAAGTCACAGAATGGAGGAGTGTGAAGACATACATTGGTGTGTGAAGTCAGAATGGAGGTGTGTGAAGTCACAGAAGGCAGGTGTGTGAACTCAGAATGGAGGTGTGTGAAGTCATAGATGGAGATGTGTGAAGTCATAGTATGGAGGTGTGTGAAATGATAGAATGGAGTTTTGTGAATTCACAGAATGGAGCTCTGTGAAGTCAGAATGGAGTTGTGTGATGTCATAGAATGGAGTTGTGTGAAGTCAGAATGGAGGTGTGTGAAGCCACAGAATGGATTTGTGTGAAGTCATAGAATGGAGGTGTGTGAAGTCACAATGGAGGTGTGGGAAGACATAGAATGGAGGTGTGTGAAGTCACAGAATGGAGGTGTGTGAAGTCATAGAATGGATGTGTGTGAAGTCATAGAATGGATGTTTGTTAAGTAAGAATGAAGGTGTGTGAAGTCATAGAATGGAAGTGTGTGAAGTCACAGAATGGAGGTGTGTGAAGTCATAGAATGGAGCTGTGTGAATTCAGAATGGAGTTGTGTGAAGTCATAGAATGGAGGTGTGTGCAGTCATAGAATGGATGTTTCTGAAGTAGGAATGAAGGTGTGTGAAGGCATAGAATGGAGGTGTGTGAAGTTAAAATGGAGGTGTGTGAACTCAAAGAATGGAGGTGTGTGAACTCATAGAATGGAGGTGTGTGAAGTCATGGAATGGAGGTGTGTGAAGTCGAAGAATGGAGGTGTGTGAAGTCAAACAATGGAGGTGTGTGAAGTCACAGAATGGAGGTGTGTGAAGTCACAGAATGGAGGTGTGTGAAGTCAAAATGGAGGTGTGTGAAGTCACAGAATGGAGGTGTGTGAAGTCACAGAATGGAGGTGTGTGAAGTCAAAATTGTGGTGTGTGAATTCACAAATGGAGGTGTGTTAAGTCATAGAATGGGGGTGTGTGAAGTCATGGAATGGAGGTTTGTAAAGTCAAACATTGGAAGTGTGTGAAGTTACAGATAGGAGATGTGTGAAGTCATAGATTGGAGGTGTGTGAAGTCATAGAATGGAGGTGTGTGAAGTTAGTATGGACATGAGTGAAGTCACAGAAAGGAAGTGTGTGAGGTCATAGAATGTTGGTGTATGAAGTCATAGAATGGAGGTGTATGAAGTCAAAGAATCGAGGTGTGTGAAGTCAAAATGGTGGTGTGTGAAGTCACAGAATGGATGTGTTTGAAGTCATAAAATGGAGGTGTGTGAAGTCAGATTGGAGGTATGTGAAGTCAGAGAATGGAGGTGTGTCAACTCAGAAAGGAGGTGTGTAAAGTCATAGAATGGAGGTGTATGAAGTCATAGAATGGAGGTGTGTGCAATCATAGAATGGAGGTATGTGAAGTCACAAAATTGAGGTGTGTGAACTCAGAATGGAGGTGTGTGAAGTCAGATTGGAGGTGTGTGAAGTCATAGAATGGAGGTGGGTGAAGTCACAATGCAGGTGTGTCAACTCATAGAATGGACGTGTGTGAAGTCACAATGGAGGTGTGAGAAGACAGAGAATGGAGGTGTGTGAAGTCACAGAATGGAGGTGTGTGAAGTCATAGAATGGAGGTGTGTGAAGTCATAGAATGGAGGTGTGTGAAGTCATAGAATGGATGTTTCTGAAGTAAGAGAGAAGGTGTGTGAAGTCATAGAATGGAGGTGTGTGAAGTCAAAATGGAGGTGTGTGAAGTCGTAGAATGGGGGTGGTTGAAGTCACAGAAAGGAGGTGTGGGAAGTCATAGAATGGAGAAGTGTGAAGTCGTAGATTGGAGGTGAGTGAAGTCACAGATTCGAAGTCAGTGAAGTCATAGAATGGAGGTTTGTGAAGTCAGAAATGTGGTGGGTGAACTCATAGAATGGAAGTGTGTGAAGTCACAATGGAGGTGTGTGAAGTCCTAGAATGGATGTGTTTGAAGTCACAGAATGGAGGTGTGTGAAGTCATAGAATGGAGGTGTGTGAAGTCAGAATGGAGGTGTGTGAAGTCACAGAATGGAGGTGTGTGAAGTCATTCAGTGGAGGTTTGTGAATTCACAGAATGGAGTTGTGTGAACTCATAGAAGGAGGTGTGTGAAGTCATAGAATGGAGGTGTGTGAAGTCACAGAATGGAGATGTGTGAAGTCAGGGAATGGAGGTGTGTGAAGTCACAGAATGGAGGTGTGTGAACTCAGAATGGAGGTGTGTGAAGTCACAGAATGGAGGTGTGTGAAGTCCTAGAATGGAAGTGTGTGAAGTCATACAAAGGAGGTGTGATTAGTAAGAATGAAGGTGTATGAAATCAGAGAATGGAGGTGTTTGAAGTCACAGAATGGAGGTGTGTGAAGTCATAGAATGGAAGTGTGTGAAGTCATAGAACGGAGGTTTGTGAAGTCAGAATGGAGGTGTGTGAAGTCACCGAAAGGAGTTGTGTGAACTCAGAATGGAGGTGTGTGATTTCACAGAATGGAGGTTTGTGAAGTCATAAAATGGAGTTGTGTGAGGTCATAGAATGGATATTTCTGAAGTAAGAATGAAGGTGTGTGAAGTCATAGAATGGAGGTGTGTGAAGACATAGAATGGAGGTGTGTGAAGTCACACAATGGAGGTATCTGAAGTCAGAATGGAGGTGTGAAGTCATAGAATAGAGGTGGGTGAAGTCATAGAAAGGAGGTGTGGGAAGTCATAGAATGGAGCAGTGTGAAGTCATAGAGTAGAGGTGAGTGAAGTCAAAGATTCGAGGTCTGTGAAGTCATAGAATGGAGGTGTGTGAAGTCAGAATGCAGGTGTGTGAAGTCACAGAATGGAGGAGTGTGAAGTCATACATTGGTGTGTGAAGTCAGAATGGAGGTGTGTGAAGTCACAGAAGGGAGGTGTGTGAACTCAGAATGGACGTGTGTGAAGTCATAGAATGGAGGTGTGTGAAGTTAGAATGGAGGTGTGTGAACTCATAGAATGGAGGTGTGTGTAGTCCCAATGGAGGTGTGTGAAGACATAGAATGGAGGTGTGTGAAGTCACAGAATGGAGGTGTGTGAAGTCATAGAATGGAGCTGTGTGAATTCAGAATGGAGTTGTGTGAAGTCATAGAATGGAGGTGTGTGCAGTCATAGAATGGAGGTGTGTGAAGTCAAAATGGAGGTGTGTGAAGTCACAGAATGGAGGTGTGTGAAGTCATAGAATGGGGGTGTGTGAAGTCATGGATTGGAGGTTTGTAAAGTCAAACATTGGAAGTGTGTGAAGTTACAGATAGGAGATGTGTGAAGTCATAGATTGGAGGTGTGTGAAGTCATAGAATGGAGGTGTGTGAAGTTAGTATGGACATGAGTGAAGTCACAGAAAGGAGGTGTGTGAGGTCATAGAATGTTGGTGTATGAAGTCATAGAATGGAGGTGTATGAAGTCAAAGAATGGAGGTGTGTGAAGTCAAAATGGTGGTGTGTGAAGTCACAGAATGGATGTGTTTGAATTCATAAAATGGAGGTGTGTGAAGTCAGATTGGAGGTATGTGAAGTCACAGAATGGAGGTGTGTCAACTCAGAAAGGAGGTGTGTAAAGTCATAGAATGGAGGTGTATGAAGTCATAGAATGGAGGTGTGTGCAATCATAGAATGGAGGTATGTGAAGTCACAAAATTGAGGTGTGTGAACTCAGAATGGAGGTGTGTGAAGTCAGATTGGAGGTGTGTGAAGTCATAGAATGGAGGTGTGTGAAGTCACAATGCAGGTGTGTGAACGCATAGAATGGAGGTGTGTGAAGTCACAATGGAGGTGTGTGAAGTCATAGAATGGTGGTGTGTGAAGTGACAGAATGGAGGTGTGTGAAGTCAGAATGGAGGTGTGTGAATTCACAGATTGGAGGTGTGTGAATTCAGAATGGACGTGTGTGAAGTCATAGAGTGGAGGTGGGTGAAGTCATAGAATGGAGGTCTGTGAAATCATAGAATGGAGGTGTGTGAAGTCACAGAATGGAGGTGTGTGACGTCAGAATGGAGGTGTGTGTAGTCACAGAATGGAGGTGTGTGAATTCAGAACTGAGGTGTGTGAACACTTAGAATGGAGGTGTGTGTAATCACAATGGAGGTGTGTGAAGTCATAGAATGCAGGTGTGTGAAGTCACAGAATGGAGGTGTGTGAAGTCATAAAATGGAGGCGTGTGAAGTTAGAATGGATGTGCGTGAATTCTCAGAATGCAGGTGTGTGAACTCAGAATGGAAGTGTGTGAATCATAGATGGAGGTGTGTGAAGTCATAGTATGGAGATGCGTGAAATCATAGAATGGAGTTTTGTAATGTCACAGAATGGAGCTCTGTGAAGTCAGAATGGAGTTGTGTGAAGTCATAGAATGGAGGTTTGTGAAATCACAGAATGGAGGTGTGTGAAGTCACAGAATTGAGGTGTGTGAATTCAGAATTGAGGTGTGTGAACACTTAGAATGGAGGTGTGTGTAATCACAATGGAGGTGTGTGAAGTCATAGAATGCAGGTGTGTGAAGTCACAGAATGGAGGTGTGTGAAGTCATAGAATGGAGGTGTGTGAAGTCACAATGCATTTATGTGAACGCATAAAATGGAGGTGTGTGAAGTCACAATGGAGGTGTGTGAAGTCATAGAATGGTGGTGTGTGAAGTGACAGAATGGAGGTGTGTGAAGTCAGAATGGAGGTGTGTCAAGTCATAGATTGGAGGTGTGTGTATTCAGAATGGAGGTGTGTGAAGTCATAGAGTGGAGGTGGGTGAAGTCACACAATGGAGGTCTGTGAAATCATAGAATGGAGGTGTGTGAAGTCATACAATGGAGGCGTGTGAAGTTAGAATGGATGTGCATGAATTTTCAGAATGCAGGTGTGTGAACTCAGAATGGAAGTGTGTGAAGTCATAGATGGAGGTGTGTGAAGTCATAGTATGGAGATGCGTGAAATCATAGAATGGAGTTTTGTAATGTCACAGAATGGAGCTCTGTGAAGTCAGAATGGAGGTGTGTGAAGTCATAGAATGGAGTTGTGTGAAGTCAGAATGGAGTTGTGTGAACTCATAGAAGGAGGTGTGTGAAGTCATAGAATGGAGGTGTGTGAAGTCACAGAATGGAGATGGGTGAAGTCAGGGAATGGAGGTGTGTGAAGTCACAGAATGGAGGTGTGTGAACTCAGAATGGAGGTGTGTGAAGTCACAGAATGGAGGTGTGTGAAGTCCTAGAATGGAAGTGTGTGAAGTCATACAATGGAGGTGTGAGAAGTAAGAATGAAGGTGTGTGAAATCAGAGAATGGAGGTGTTTGAAGTCATAGAATGGAGGTGTGTGAAGTCATAGAATGGAGGTGTGTGAAGTCACGGAAAGGAAGTGTGTGAAGTCACGGAATGGAGGTGTGTGAAGTCACAGAATGGAGGTGTGTGAACTCAGAATGGAGGTGTGAGAAGTCACAGAATGGAGGTGTGTGAAGTCATAGAATGGAAGTGTGTGAAGTCATAGAACGGAGGTTTTTGAAGTCAGAATGGAGGTGTGTGAAGTCACCGAATGGAGATTTGTGAACTCAGAATGGAGGTGTGTGATTTCACAGAATGGAGGTTTGTGAAGTCATAGAATGGAGATGTGTGAGCTCATAGAATGGATATTTCTGAAGTAAGAATGAAGGTGCGTGAAGTCATAGAATGGAGGTGTGTGAAGACATAGAATGGAGGTGTGTGAAGTCACACAATGGAGGTATCTGAAGTCAGAATGGAGGTGTGAAGTCATAGAATAGAGGTGGGTGAAGTCATAGAAAGGAGGTGTGGGAAGTCATAGAATGGAGCAGTGTGAAGTCATAGAGTAGAGGTGAGTGAAGTCAAAGATTCGAGGTCTGTGAAGTCATAGAATGGAGGTGTGTGAAGTCAGAATGCAGGTGTGTGAAGTCACAGAATGGAGGAGTGTGAAGTCATACATTGGTGGGTGCAGTCAGAATGGAGGTGTGTGAGGTCACAGAATGGAGGTGTGTGAACTCAGAATGGAGGTGTGTGAAGTCATAGATGGAGGTGTGTGAAGTCATACTATGGAGGTGTGTGAAATGATAGAATGGAGTTTTGTGAATTCACAGAATGGAGGAGTGTGAAGTCAGAATGGTGGAGTGTGAAGTCATAGAATGGAGGTGTGTGAAGTTAGAATGGAGGTGTGTGAACTCATAGAATGGAGGTGTGTGAAGTCCCAATGGAGGTGTGTGAAGACATAGAATGGAGGTGTGTGAAGTCACAGAATGGAGGTATGTGAAGTCATAGAATGGATGCGTGTGAAGTCATAGAATGGATGTTTGTGAAGTAAGAATGAAGGTGTGTGAAGTCATAGAATGGAAGTGTGTGAAGTCACAGAATGGAGGTGTGTGAAGTCATAGAATGGAGCTGTGTGAATTCAGAATGGAGGTGTGTGAAGTTATAGAATGGAGGTGTGTGCAGTCATAGAATGGATGTTTCTGAAGTAGGAATGAAGGTATGTGAAGGCATAGAATGGAGGTGTGTGAAGTTAAAATGGAGGTGTGTGAACTCAAAGAATGGAGGTGTGTGAACTCATAGAATGGAGGTGTGTGAAGTCATGGAATGGAGGTGTGTGAAGTCCAAGAATGGAGGTGTGTGAAGTCAAACAATGGAGGTGTGTGAAGTCACAGAATGGAGGTGTGTGAAGTCACAGAATGGAGGTGTGTGAAGTCAAAATGGAGGTGTGTGAAGTCACAGAATGGAGGTGTGTGAAGTCACAGAATGGAGGTGTGTGAAGTCAAAATTGTGGTGTGTGAATTCACAAATGGAGGTGTGTGAAGTCATAGAATGGGGGTGTGTGAAGTTAGTATGGACATGAGTGAAGTCACAGAAAGGAGGTTTGTGAGGTCATAGAATGTTGGTGTATGAAGTCATAGAATGGAGGTGTATGATGTCAAAGAATGGAGGTGTGCGAAGTCAAAATGGTGGTGTGTGAAGTCACAGAATGGATGTGTTTGAAGTCATAAAATGGAGGTGTGTGAAGTCAGATTGGAGGTATGTGAAGTCACAGAATGGAGGTGTGTCAACTCAGAAAGGAGGTGTGTAAAGTCATAGAATGGAGGTGTATGAAGTCATAGAATGGAGGTGTGTGCAATCATAGAATGGAGGTATGTGAACTCACAAAATTGAGGTGTGTGAACTCAGAATGGAGGTGTGTGAAGTCACAATGCAGGTGTGTGACCTCATAGAATGGAGGTGTGTGAAGTCAAAATGTATGTATGTGAATTCATAGAATGGAGGTGTGTGAAGTCATAAATTGGAGGTGTGTGAAGTCGTAGAATGGAGGTGTGTGAAGCTATAGAATGGAGGTTTGTGAAATCAGAGAATCGAGGTGTGTGAAGTTACAGATTGGAGGTGTGTGAATTCAGAATGGACGTGTGTGAAGTCATAGAGTGGAGGTGGGTGAAGTCATACAATGGAGGTCTGTGAAATCATAGAATGGAGGTGTGTGAAGTCACAGAATGGAGGTGTGTGAAGTCAGAATGGAGGTGTGTGAAGTCACAGAATGGAGGTGTGTGAATTTAGAACTGAGGTGTGTGAACACTTAGAATGGAGGTGTGTGTAATCACAATGGAGGTGTGTGAAGTCATAGAATGCAGGTGTGTGAAGTCACAGAATGGAGGTGTGTGAAGTCATACAATGGAGGCATGTGAAGTTAGAATGGATGTGCGTGAATTCTCAGAATGCAGGTGTGTGAACTCAGAATGGAAGTGTGTGAAGTCATAGATGGAGGTGTGTGAAGTCATAGTATGGAGATGCGTGAAATCAAAGAATGGAGTTTTGTAATGTCACAGAATGGAGCTCTGTGAAGTCAGAATGGAGTTGTGTGAAGTCATAGAATGTAGTTGTGTGAAGTCAGAATGGAGGTGTGTGAAGCCAGAGAATGGAGGTGTGTGAAGTCATAGAATGGAGGTTTGTGAAATCACAGAATGGAGGTGTGTGAAGTCACAGAATTGAGGTGTGTGAATTCAGAATTGAGGTGTGTGAACACTTAGAATGGAGGTGTGTGTAATCACAATTGAGGTGTGTGAAGTCATAGAATGCAGGTGTGTGAAGTCACAGAATGGAGGTGTGTGAAGTCATAGAATGGAGGTGTGTGAAGTCACAATGCAGGTGTGTGAACGCATAGAATGGAGGTGTGTGAAGTCACAATGGAGGTGTGTGGACACTTAGAATGGAGGTGTGTGTAATCACAATGGAGGTGTGTGAAGTCATAGAATGCAGGTGTGTGAAGTCACAGAATGGAGGCGTGTGAAGTCATAGAATGGAGGGGTGAAGTTAGAATGGAGGTGTGGGAAGTCATAGAATGGAAGTATGTGAATTCAAATTGGAGGGGTGTGTACTCGGAGTAGGGAGGTGTGTGAAGTCATAGAATGGAGGTGGGTGAAGTCATAGAATGGTGGTGTGTGAAGTCACAGAATGTAGGTGTTTGAAGTCATATATTGGAGGTGTGTGAAATCAAAATGGAGGTGTGAAGTCATAGAATGGAGGTGTCTGAAGTCATAGAATGGAGGTGTGTGAAGTCACAGAATGAAAGTGTGTGAAATAGAATGGAGGTGTGTGAAATCATAGAATGGAGGTGGGTGAAGTCACAGAATGGAGGTGTGTGAACTCAGTGTGGACGTGTGTGAAGTCACAGAATGGAGGTGTGTAAAGACATAGAATAGATGTGTGTGAAGTCATAGAATGGAGGTGTGTGAAGTCAGAATGAAGATGTGTGAATTCACCGAATGGAGGTGTGTGAACTCAGAATAGAGGTGTGTGAAGTCACAGAATGGGGGTTTGGGAAGTCATAGAATGTAGGTGTGTGAAGTCATGGAATTGAGGTGTGTGAAGTCAAATAATGGAGGTGTGTGAAGTCACAGAATGGAGGTGTGTAAAGTCATACAATGTACGTGTGTGAAATCATAGAATGGACGTGTGTGAAGTCATAGAATGGAGGTGTGTGAAGTCAAAGAATGGAGGTGTGTGAAGTCATCAATAGAGGTGTGTGAAGTCACAACGGAGGTGTGTGAAGTCATAGAATGGTGGTTTGTGAAGTCACAGAATGGAGGTGTGGAAGTCATAGAATGGAGGTGTGTGAAGTCAGAATGGAGGTTTGAGAAGTCACAGAATGGAGGTGTGTAAATTCAGAATGGAGGTGACTGAAGTCATAGAATGGAGGTGTGTGAATTCATAGAATGGAGGTGTGTGAAGTCACAGAATTGAGATGTGTGAAGTCAGAATGTACGTGTGTGAACTCATAGAATGGAGGTGTTTGAAATCACAATGGAAGTGTGTGAAGTCATAGAATGGAGATGTGTGAAGTCACAGAATGGAGGTGTGTGAAGTCATAGAATGGAGCTGTGTGAAGTCAGAATGGAGGTGTGTGAAGTCAGAATGTAGGTGTGTGAGGTCACAGAATGGAGGTGTGTGAAGTCACAGAATGGAAGTTTGTGAAGTAAGAATGAAGGTGTTTGAAGTCATAGAATGGAGGTTTGTGAAGTCACAGAATGGAGGTGTGTGAAGTCATAGAATGGAGGTGTGTGAAGTCATAGTATTGAGGTGTGTGAAGTCATAGAATGGAGGTGTGTGAAGTCACAGTATGGAGGTGTGTAAAGACAGAATGGATGTGTGTGAAGTCATAGAATGGAGGTGTGTGAAGTCATAGAATGGACAAGTGTGAAGTCCTAGAGTGGAGATGAGTGAAGTCACAGATTCGAGGTCTGTGAAGTCATAGAACGGAGGTGTGTGAAGTCAGAATGGAGGTGTGCGAAGTCATAGACGGAGGTGTGTGTGAACTCATAGAATGTAGGTGGGTACGTCACAATGGAAGTGTGTGAAGTCATAGAATGGAGGTGTGCGAAGTCACAGAATGGAGGTGTGTGTAGTCATAGATGGAGGTGTGTGAAGTCATAGTATGGAAATGCGTGAAATCATAGAATGGAGTTTTCAAAGTCAAAGAATGGAGCTGTGTGAAGTCAGAATGGAGGTATATGAAGTCATAGAATGGAGGTGTGTGAAGTCAGAACGGAGGTGTGTGAACTCATAGAATCGAGGTGTGTGAAGTGAAAATGGAGGTGTATGAAGTCATAAAATGGAGGTGTGAAGTCACAGAATGGAGGTGTGTGAAGTCATAGAATGGAGGTGTTTGAAGTCATAGAATGGAAGTGTGCGAAGTCATGAAATGGAGGTGTGTGAAGTCACAATGGAGGTGTGTTAAGTCACAGAATGAAGGTGTGTGAAGTCAAAGAGTGGAGGTATGTGAAGTCATAGAATGGAGGTATGTGAAATCATAGAATGGAAGTGTTTGAAGTCATAGAATGAAGGTGTGTGAACTCATAGAATGTAGATGTCTGAAGTCATAGAATGGAGGAGTGTGAAGTCACCGAAGGGAGGTGTGTGAATTCATATAGTGGAGGTGTGGGAAGTCAAAATGTAGGTGTGTGAAATCAGAGAATGGAGGCTTGTGAAGTGATAGAATGGAGATGTGTGAATTCATAGAATGTAGGTTTGTGAAGTCACAGAATGGAGGTGTGTGAAATCAGAGAACGGAGGTTTGTGAAGTCATAGAATGGAGGTATGTGAATTCAAATTGGAGGGGTGTGAAGTCGGACAATGAAGGTGTGTGAAGTCATAGAATGGAGGTGGGTGAAGTCATAGAATGGCGGTGGGAGAAGTCACAGAATGGAGGTGGGAGAAGTCATAGAATGGACGGGTATGAAGTCATAGAATGAAGGTGTGTGAAGTCACAGAATGAAGGTGTGAGAACTCAGAATGGAGGTGTGTGAAGTCACAGAATGGAGGTTTGTGAAGTCATAGAATTGAGCTGTGTGAAGTCATAGAATGGATGTTTCTGAAGTAAGAATGAAGGCGTGTGAATTCATAGAATGGAGGTGTGTGAAGTCAAATTGGAGGTGTGTGAACTCATACAATGGATGTGTGTGAACTCATAGAATGGAGGTGTGTGAAGTCATGGAATGGAGGTGTGTGAAGTCAAAGAATGGAGGTGTGTGAAGTCCAACAATAGAGGTTTGTGAAGTCATAGAATGGAGGTGTGTGAAGTCACATAATGGAAGTGTGTGAAGTCAAAACGGAGGTGTGTGAAGTCACAGAATGTAGGTGTGTGAAGTCAGAATGGAGGTGTGTGAAGTCATAGAATTGAGGTTTGTGAATTCAGAATGGATGTGTGTGAACACTTAGAATGGAGGTGTGTGTAATCACAATGGAGGTGTGTGAAGTCATAGAATGAAAGTGTGTGAAGTCACAGAATGGAGGTGTGTGAAGTCATAAAATGGAGGGGTGAAGTCAGAATGGAGGTGTGGGAAGTCATAGAATGGAAGTATGTGAACTCAAATTGTAGGGGTGTGAAGTCGGATTAGGGAGGTGTGTGAAGTCATAGAATGGAGGTGGGTGAAGTCATAGAATCGTGGTGTGTGAAGTCACTGAATTGAGGTTTTTGAAGTCATATATTGGAGGTGTGTGAAATCAAAATGGAGGTGTGAAATCATAGAATGGAGGTGTCTGAAGGCATAGAATGGAGGTGTGTGAAGTCAAAGAATGGAAGTGTGTGAACTCATAGAATGGAGGTGCTTGAAATCATAGAATGGAGTTGGGTGAAGTCACAGAATGGAGGTGTGTGAACTCAGTGTGGAGGTGTGTGAAGTCACAGAATGGAGCTGTGTGAAGACATAAAATGGATGTGTGTGAAGTCATAGGATGGAGGTGCGTGAAGTCAGAATGGAGGTGTGTGAAGTCACCGAATAGAGGTGTGTGAACTCAGAATAGAGGTGTGTGAAGTCACAGAATTGGGGTTTGTGAAGTCACAGAATGGAGCTGTGTGAAGTCAGAATGGAGGTATGTGAAGTCATAGAATGGAGGTGTGTGAAGTTAGAACGAAGGTGTGTGATCTCATAGAATCGAGGTGTGTGAAGTCAAAATGGAGGTGTATGAAGTCATAGAATGGAGGTGTGTGAAGTCACAGAATGGAGGTGTGTGAAGTCATAGAATGGAGGTGTGTGAAGTCAAAGAATGGAAGTGTGCGAAGTCATGAAATGGAGGTGTGTGAAGTCACAATGGAGGTGTGTTAAGTCACAGAATGGAGGTGTGTGAAGTCAAAGAGTGGCGGTATGTGAAGTCATAGAATGGAGGTATGTGAAATCATAGAATGGGAGGGTTTGAAGTCATAGAATGAAGGTGTGTGAACTCATAGAATGTAGATGTGTGAATTCATAGAATGGAGGAGTGTGAAGTCACCGAAGGCAGGTGTGTGAATTCATATAGTGGAGGTGTGTGAAGTCAAAATGGAGTTGTGTGAAAGCAGAGAATGGAGGTTTGTGAAGTCATAGAATGGAGATGTGTGAATTCATAGAATGGAGGTTTGTGAAGTCACAGAATGGAGATGTGTGAAATCAGAGAATGGAGGTTTGTGAAGTCATAGAATGGAGGTATGTGAATTCAAATTGGAGGGGTGTGAAGTCGGAGAATGGAGGTGTGTGAAGTCATAGAATGGAGGTGGGTGAAGTCATAGAATTGAGGTGGGAGAAGTCACAGAATGGAGGTGGGAGAAGTCACAGAATGGACGGGTATGAAATCATAGAATGGAGGTGTGTGAAGTCACAGAATGGAGGTGTGTGAAGTCAGAATGGAGGTGTGTGAAGTCATAGAATTGAGGTGTGTGAATTCAGAATGGAGGTGTGTGAACACTTAGAATGGAGGTGTGTGTAATCACAATGGAGGTGTGTGAAGTCATAGAATGGAGGTGTGTGAAGTCACAGAATGGAGGTGTGTGAAGACATAGAATGGATGTGTTAACTCATAGGATGGAGGTGTGTGAAGTCAGAATGGAGGTGTGTGAAGTCAAACAATGGAGGTGTGTGAAGTCAAACAATGGAGGTGTGTGAAGTAATCGAATGGAGGTGTGTGAATTCATAGAATGTAGGTTCGTGAAGTCACAGAATGGAGGTGAGTGAAATCAGAGAATGGAGGTTTGTGAAGTCATAGAATGGAGGTATGTGAAGGCAAATTGGAGGGGTGTGAAGTCCAACAATAGAGGTGTGTGAAGTCACAGAATGAAGGTGTGTGAAGTCATAGAATGGATGTTTCTGAAGTAAGAATGAAGGCGTGTGAATTCATAGAATGGAGGTGTGTGAAGTCAAATTGGAGGTGTGTGAAGTCCAACAATAGAGGTGTGTGAAGTCACAGAATGGAGGTGTGTGAAGTCACAGAATGGAAGTGTGTGAAGTCAAAACGGAGGTGTGTGAAGTCACAGAATGTAGGTGTCTAAAGTCACAGAATGGAGGTGTGTGAAGTCATAAAATGGAGGGGTGAAGTCAGAATGGAGGTGTGGGAAGTCATAGAATGGAAGTATGTGAACTCAAATTGTAGGGGTGTGAAGTCGGATTAGGGAGGTGTGTGAAGTCATAGAATGGAGGTGGGTGAAGTCATAGAATCGTGGTGTGTGAAGTCACTGAATTGAGGTTTTTGAAGTCATATATTGGAGGTGTGTGAAATCAAAATGGAGGTGTGAAATCATAGAATGGAGGTGTCTGAAGGCATAGAATGGAGGTGTGTGAAGTCAAAGAATGGAAGTGTGTGAACTCATAGAATGGAGGTGCTTGAAATCATAGAATGGAGTTGGGTGAAGTCACAGAATGGAGGTGTGTGAACTCAGTGTGGAGGTGTGTGAAGTCACAGAATGGAGCTGTGTGAAGACATAAAATGGATGTGTGTGAAGTCATAGGATGGAGGTGCGTGAAGTCAGAATGGAGGTGTGTGAAGTCACCGAATAGAGGTGTGTGAACTCAGAATAGAGGTGTGTGAAGTCACAGAATTGGGGTTTGTGAAGTCACAGAATGGAGCTGTGTGAAGTCAGAATGGAGGTATGTGAAGTCATAGAATGGAGGTGTGTGAAGTTAGAACGAAGGTGTGTGATCTCATAGAATCGAGGTGTGTGAAGTCAAAATGGAGGTGTATGAAGTCATAGAATGGAGGTGTGTGAAGTCACAGAATGGAGGTGTGTGAAGTCATAGAATGGAGGTGTGTGAAGTCAAAGAATGGAAGTGTGCGAAGTCATGAAATGGAGGTGTGTGAAGTCACAATGGAGGTGTGTTAAGTCACAGAATGGAGGTGTGTGAAGTCAAAGAGTGGCGGTATGTGAAGTCATAGAATGGAGGTATGTGAAATCATAGAATGGGAGGGTTTGAAGTCATAGAATGAAGGTGTGTGAACTCATAGAATGTAGATGTGTGAATTCATAGAATGGAGGAGTGTGAAGTCACCGAAGGCAGGTGTGTGAATTCATATAGTGGAGGTGTGTGAAGTCAAAATGGAGTTGTGTGAAAGCAGAGAATGGAGGTTTGTGAAGTCATAGAATGGAGATGTGTGAATTCATAGAATGGAGGTTTGTGAAGTCACAGAATGGAGATGTGTGAAATCAGAGAATGGAGGTTTGTGAAGTCATAGAATGGAGGTATGTGAATTCAAATTGGAGGGGTGTGAAGTCGGAGAATGGAGGTGTGTGAAGTCATAGAATGGAGGTGGGTGAAGTCATAGAATTGAGGTGGGAGAAGTCACAGAATGGAGGTGGGAGAAGTCACAGAATGGACGGGTATGAAATCATAGAATGGAGGTGTGTGAAGTCACAGAATGGAGGTGTGTGAAGTCAGAATGGAGGTGTGTGAAGTCATAGAATTGAGGTGTGTGAATTCAGAATGGAGGTGTGTGAACACTTAGAATGGAGGTGTGTGTAATCACAATGGAGGTGTGTGAAGTCATAGAATGGAGGTGTGTGAAGTCACAGAATGGAGGTGTGTGAAGACATAGAATGGATGTGTTAACTCATAGGATGGAGGTGTGTGAAGTCAGAATGGAGGTGTGTGAAGTCAAACAATGGAGGTGTGTGAAGTCAAACAATGGAGGTGTGTGAAGTAATCGAATGGAGGTGTGTGAATTCATAGAATGTAGGTTCGTGAAGTCACAGAATGGAGGTGAGTGAAATCAGAGAATGGAGGTTTGTGAAGTCATAGAATGGAGGTATGTGAAGGCAAATTGGAGGGGTGTGAAGTCCAACAATAGAGGTGTGTGAAGTCACAGAATGAAGGTGTGTGAAGTCATAGAATGGATGTTTCTGAAGTAAGAATGAAGGCGTGTGAATTCATAGAATGGAGGTGTGTGAAGTCAAATTGGAGGTGTGTGAAGTCCAACAATAGAGGTGTGTGAAGTCACAGAATGGAGGTGTGTGAAGTCACAGAATGGAAGTGTGTGAAGTCAAAACGGAGGTGTGTGAAGTCACAGAATGTAGGTGTCTAAAGTCACAGAATGGAGGTGTGTGAAGTCAAAAAGTTGGTGTGTGAAGTCACAAATGGAGGTGTGTGAAGTCACAGAATGGAGGTGTGTGAAGTCAAAATGGAGGTGTGTGAAGTCAAACAATGGAGGTGTGTGAAGTCATCGAATGGAGGTGTGTGAAGTCATGGAATAGAGGTGTGTGAAGTCACAGAATGGAGGTGTGTGAAGTCATAGAATGCAGGTTTGTGAATTCACAGAATGGAGTTGTGTGAACTCATAGAAGGAGGTGTGTGAAGTCATAGAATGGAGGTGTGTGAAGTCAGAATGGAAGTGTGTGAACTCAGAATGGAGGTGTGTGAAGTCACAGAATGGAGGTGTGTGAACTCAGAATGGAGGTGTGTGAAGTCACAGAATGGAGGTGTGTGAAGTCCTAGAATGGAAGTGTGTGAAGTCATACAATGGAGGTGTGTGAAGTAAGAATGAAGGTGTGTGAAATCAGAGAATGGAGGTGTTTCAAGTCATAGAATGGAAGTTTGTGAAGTCATAGAATGGAGGTTTGTGAAGTCAGAATGGAGGTGTGTGAAGTCACCTAATGGAGTTGTGTGAACTCAGAATGGAGGTGTGTGAATTCACAGAATGGTGTTTTGTGAAATCACAGAATGGAGGTGTGTGAAGTCATAGAATGGAGGTGTGTGAAGTCACACAATGGAGGTATCTGAAGTGAGAATGGAGGTGTGAAGTCATAGAATAGAGGTGGGTGAAGTCATAGAAAGGAGGTGTGGGAAGTCATAGAATGGAGCAGTGTGAAGTCGTAGAGTAGAGGTGAGTGAAGTCAAAGTTTCGAGGTCTGTGAAGTCATAGAATGGAGGTGTGTGAAGTCAGAATGCAGGTGTGTGAATTCTTAGAAAGGAGGTGTGTGACGTCACAATGGAAGTTTGTGAAGTCACAGAATGGAGGAGTGTGAAGTCATACATTGGTGTGTGAAGTCAGAATGGAGGTGTGTGAAGTCACAGAAGGGAGGTGTGTGACCTCAGAATGGAGGTGTGTGAAGTCATAGATGGAGGTGTGTGAAGTCATACTATGGAGGTGTGTGAAATGATAGAATGGAGTTTTGTGAATTCACAGAATGGAGCTCTGTGAAGTCAGAATGGAGTTGTGTGAAGTCATAGAATGGAGTTGTGTGAAGTCAGAATGGAGGTGTGTGAAGCCACAGAATGGAGGTGTGTGAAGTCATAGAATGGAGGTGTGTGAAGTCACAATGGAGGTGTGTGAAGACATAGAATGGAGGTGTGTGAAGTCACAGAATGGAGGTGTGTGAAGTCATAGAATGGATGTGTGTGAAGTCATAGAATGGATGTTTGTGAAGTAAGAATGAAGGTGTGTGAAGTCATAGAATGGAAGTGTGTGAATTCAGAATGGAGGTGTGTGAAGTCATAGAATGGAGGTGTGTGCAGTCATAGAATGGATGTTTCTGAAGTAGGAATGAAGGTGTGTGAAGGCATAGAATGGAGGTGTGTGAAGTTAAAATGGAGGTGTGTGAACTCAAAGAATGGAGGTGTGTGAACTCACAGAATGGAGGTGTGTGAAGTTAGTATGGACATGAGTGAAGTCACAGAAAGGAGGTGTGTGAGGTCATAGAATGTTGGTGTATGAAGTCATAGAATGGAGGTGTATGAAGTCAAAGAATGGAGGTGTGTGAAGTCAAAATGGTGGTGTGTGAAGTCACAGAATGGATGTGTTTGAAGTCATAGAATGGATGTGTGTGAAGTCATAGAATGGATGTTTGTGAAGTAAGAATGAAGGTGTGAGAAGACAGAGAATGGAGGTGTGTGAAGTCAGATTGGAGGTATGTGAAGTCACAGAATGGAGGTGTGTCAACCCAGAAAGGAGGTGTGTAAAGTCATAGAATGGAGGTGTGTGAAGTCATAGAATGGAGGTGTGTGCAATCATAGAATGGAGGTATGTGAAGTCACAAAATTGAGGTGTGTGAACTCAGAATGGAGGTGTGTGAAGTCAGATTGGAGGTGTGTGAAGTCATAGAATGGAGGTGTGTGAAGTCACAATGCAGGTGTGTGAACGCATAGAATGGAGGTGTGTGAAGTCACAATGGAGGTGTGTGAAGTCATAGAATGGTGGTGTGTGAAGTGACAGAATGGAGGTGTGTGAAGTCAGAATGGAGGTGTGTGAAGTCACAGATTGGTGGTGTGTGAATTCAGAATGGACGTGTGTGAAGTCATAGAGTGGAGGTGGGTGAAGTCATACAATGGAGGTCTGTGAAATCATAGAATGGAGGTGTGTGAAGTCACAGAATGGAGGTGTGTGAAGTCATACAATGGAGGCGTGTGAAGTTAGAATGGATGTGCGTGAATTCTCAGAATGCAGGTGTGTGAACTCAGAATGGAAGTGTGTGAAGTCATAGATGGAGGTGTGTGAAGTCATAGTATGGAGATGCGTGAAACCATAGAATGGAGTTTCTTAATGTCACAGAATGGAGCTCTGTGAAGTCAGAATGGAGGTGTGTGAAGTCATAGAATGGAGTTGTGTGAAGTCAGAATGGAGGTGTGTGAACTCATAGAATGGACGTGTGTGAAGTCACAATGGAGGTGTGTGAAGTCACAGAATTGAGGTGTGTGAATTCAGAATTGAGGTGTGTGAACACTTAGAATGGAGGTGTGTGTAATCACAATGGAGGTGTGTGAAGTCATAGAATGCAGGTGTGTGAAGTAACAGAATGGAGGTGTGTGAAGTCATAGAATGGAGGTGTGTGAAGTCACAATGCATGTGTGTGAACGCATAGAATGGAGGTGTGTGAAGTCACAATGGAGGTGTGTGAAGTCATAGAATGATGGTGTGTGAAGTGACAGAATGGAGGTGTGTGAAGTCAGAATGGAGCTGTGTGAAGTCACAGATTGGAGGTGTGTGAATTCAGAATGGACGTGTGTGAAGTCATAGAGTGGAGGTGGGTGAAGTCATAGAATGGAGGTCTGTGAAATCATAGAATGGAGGTGTGTGAAGTCACAGAATGGAGGTGTGTGAAGTCAGAATGGAGGTGTGTGAAGTCATACAATGGAGGCGTGTGAATTCAGAATTGAGGTGTGTGAACACTTAGAATGGAGGTGTGTGTAATCACAATGGAGGTGTGTGAAGTCATAGAATGCAGGTGTGTGAAGTCACAGAATGGAGGTGTGTGAAGTCATACAATGGAGGCGTGTGAAGTTAGAATGGATGTGCGTGAATTCACAGAATGCAGGTGTGTGAACTCAGAATGGAAGTGTGTGAAGTCATAGATGGAGGTGTGTGAAGTCATAGTATGGAGATGCGTGAAATCATAGAATGGAGTTTTGTAATGTCACAGAATGGAGCTCTGTGAAGTCAGAATGGAGTTGTGTGAAGTCAGAATGGAGGTGTGTGAAGCCAGAGAATGGAGGTGTGTGAAGTCATAGAATGGAGGTTTGTGAAATCACAGAATGGAGGTGTGTGAAGTCACAGAATTGAGGTGTGTGAATTCAGAATTGAGGTGTGTGAACACTTAGAATGGAGGTGTGTGTAATCACAATGGAGGTGTGTGAAGTCATAGAATGCAGGTGTGTGAAGTCACAGAATGGAGGTGTGTGAAGTCATAGAATGGAGGTGTGTGAAGTCACAATGCAGGTGTGTGAACGCATAGAATGGAGGTGTGTGAAGTCACAATGGAGGTGTGTGAAGTCATAGAATGATGGTGTGTGAAGTGACAGAATGGAGGTGTGTGAAGTCAGAATGGAGGTGTGTGAAGTCACAGATTGGAGGTGTGTGAATTCAGAATGGACGTGTGTGAAGTCATAGAGTGGAGGTGGGTGAAGTCATAGAATGGAGGTCTGTGAAATCATAGAATGGAGGTGTGTGAAGTCACAGAATGGAGGTGTGTGAAGTCAGAATGGAGGTGTGTGAAGTCACAGAATGGAGGTGTGTGAATTCAGAATTGATGTGTGTGAACACTTAGAATGGAGGTGTGTGTAATCACAATGGAGGTGTGTGAAGTCATAGAATGCAGGTGTGTGAAGTCACAGAATGGAGGTGTGTGAAGTCATACAATGGAGGCGTGTGAAGTTAGAATGGATGTGCGTGAATTCTCAGAATGCAGGTGTGTGAACTCAGAATGGAAGTGTGTGAAGTCATAGATGGAGGTGTGTGAAGTCATAGTATGGAGATGCGTGAAATCATAGAATGGAGTTTTGTAATGTCACAGAATGGAGCTCTGTGAAGTCAGAATGGAGGTGTGTGAAGTCATAGAATGGAGTTGTGTGAAGTCAGAATGAAGGTGTGTGAACTCATAGAATGGACGTGTGTGAAGTCACAATGGAGGTGTGAGAAGACAGAGAATGGAGGTGTGTGAAGTCACAGAATGGAGGTGTGTGAAGTCATAGAATGGAGGTGTGTGAAGTCATAGAATGGAGGTTTGTGAAGTCATAGAATGGATGTTTCTGAAGTAAGAGTGAAGGTGTGTGAAGTCATAGAATGGAGGTGTGTGAAGTCAAAATGGAGGTGTGTGAAGTCATAGAATGGGGGTGGTTGAAGTCACAGAAAGGAGGTGTGGGAAGTCATAGAATGGAGCAGTGTGAAGTCATAGAGTGGAGGTGAGTGAAGTCACAGATTCGAAGTCTGTGAAGTCATAGAATGGAGGTTTGTGAAGTCAGAATGGTGGTGGGTGAACTCATAGAATGGAAGTGTGTGAAGTCACAATGGAGGTGTGTGAAGTCCTAGAATGGAGGTGTTTGAAGTCACAGAATGGAGGTGTGTGAAGTCATAGAATGGAGGTGTGTGAAGTCAGAATGGATGTGTGTGAAGTCACAGAATGGAGGTGTGTGAAGTCATAGAATGGAGGTTTGTGAATTCACAGAATGGAGTTGTGTGAACTCATAGAAGGAGGTGTGTGAAGTCATAGAATGGAGGTGTGTGAAGTCACAGAATGGAGATGTGTGAAGTCAGGGAATGGAGGTGTGTGAAGTCACAGAATGGAGGTGTGTGAACTCAAAATGGAGGTGTGTGAAGTCACAGAATGGAGGTGTGTGAAGTCCTAGAATAGAAGTGTGTGAAGTCATACAATGGAGGTGTGAGAAGCAAGAATGAAGGTGTGTGAAATCAGAGAATGGAGGTGTTTGAAGTCATAGAATGGAGGTGTGTGAAGTCATAGAAAGGAGGTGTGTGAAGTCACGGAATGGAGGTGTGTGAAGTCACAGAATGGAGGTGTGTGAACTCAGAATGGAGGTGTGAGAAGTCACAGAATGGATGTGTGTGATGTCATAGAATGGAAGTGTGTGAAGTCATAGAACGGAGGTTTGTGAAGTCAAAATGGAGGTGTGTGAAGTCACCGAATGGAGTTGTGTGAACTCAGAATGGAGGTTTGTGAAGTCACAGAATGGAGGCGTGTGAAGTCATAGAATGGAGGGGTGAAGTTAGAATGGAGGTGTGGGAAGTCATAGAATGGAAGTATGTGAAGTCAAATTGGAGGGGTGTGTACTCGGAGTAGGGAGGTGTGTGAAGTCATAGAATGGAGGTGGATGAAGTCACAGAATGGTGGTGTGTGAAGTCACAGAATTTAGGTGTTTGAAGTCATATATTGGAGGTGTGTGAAATCAAAATGGAGGTGTGAAGTCATAGAATGGAGGTGTCTGAAGTCATAGAATGGAGGTGTGTGAAGTCACAGAATGGAAGTGTGTGAAAGAGAATGGAGGTGTGTGAAATCATAGAATGGAGGTGGGTGAAGTCACAGAATGGAGGTGTGTGAACTCAGTGTGGACGTGTGTGAAGTCACAGAATGGAGGTGTGTAAAGTCATAGAATAGATGTGTGTGAAGTCATAGAATGGAGGTGTGTGAAGTCAGAATGAAGATGTGTGAATTCACCGAATGGAGGTGTGTGAACTCAGAATAGAGGTGTCTGAAGTCACAGAATGGGGATTTGGGAAATCATAGAATGTAGGTGTGTGAAGTCATAGAATGGATGATTCTGAAGTAAGAATGAAGGTGTGTGAAGTCATAGAATGGAGGTGTGTAAAGTCATGGAATTGAGGTGTGTGAAGTCAAAGAATGGAGGTGTGTGAAGTCAAACAATGGAGGTGTGTGAAGTCACAGAATGGAGGTTGTGAAGTCACAGAATGGAAGTGTGTGAAGTCAAAATGGAGGTCTGTGAAGTCACAGAATGGAGGTGTGTGAAGTCACAGAATGGGGGTGTGTGAAGTCAAAATGGTGTTGTGTGAAGTTACAAATTGAGGTGTGTGAAGTCACAGAAGGGAGGTGTGTGAAGTTAAAATGGAGGTGTGTGAAGTCAAAGAATGGAGGTGTGTGAAGTCATAGAATGGGGGTGTGTAAAGTCATGGAATGGAAGGTTTGTAAAGTCAAACATTGGAAGTGTGTGAAATTACAGAAAGGAGATGTGTGAAGTCATAGAATGGAGGTGTGTGAAGTCATAGAATGGAGGTGTGAAGTCAGTACGGACATGAGTGAAGTCACAGAATGGAGGTGTGTGAAGTCATAGAATGTTGGTGTATGAAGTCATAGAATGGAGGTGTATGAAGTCATAGAATAGAGGTGTTTGAAGTCAAAATGGTGGTGTGTGAAGTCACAGAATGGAGGTGTGTGAAGTCATAAAATGGAGGTGTGTGAAGTCAGATTGGAGGTGTGTGAAGTCACAGAACGGAGGTGTGTCAAGTCAGAAAGGAGGTGTGTAAAGTCATAGAATGGAGGTGTGTGCAATCATAGAATGGAGGTATGAGATGTCACAGACTGAGGTGTGTGAGGTCAGAATGGAGGTGTGTGAAGACACAATGCAGGTGTGTGACCTCATAGAATGGAGGTGTGTGAAGTCAAAAGGTAGGTATGTGAATTCATAGAATGGAGGTGTGTGAAGTCATAAATTGGAGGTGTGTGAAGGCGTAGAATGGAGGTGTGTGAAGCTATAGAATGGAGGTTTGTGAAATCAGAGAATCGAGGTGTGTGAAGTCACAGAATGGAAGTGTGTGAAGTCACAGACTGGAGGTGTGTGAAGTCATACAATGTACATGTGTGAAATCATAGAATGGACGTGTGTGAAGTCATAGAATGGAGGTGTGTGAAGTCAAAGAATGGAGGTGTGTGAAGTCAAACAATAGAGTTGTGTGAAGTCACAACGGAGGTGTGTGAAGTCATAGAATGGTGGTGTGTGAAGTCACAGAATGAAGGTGTGGAAGTCATAGAATGGAGGTGTGTGAAGTCAGAATGGAGGTTTGAGAAGTCACAGAATGGAGGTGTGTGAATTCAGAATGGAGGTGACTGAAGTCATAGAATGGAGGTGTGTGAATTCATAGAATGGAGGTGTGTGAAATCATAGAATGGAGGGGTTTGAAGTCACAGAA
Source organism: Megascapheus bottae (assembly GCA_024803745.1). Lineage (NCBI taxonomy): Eukaryota > Metazoa > Chordata > Mammalia > Rodentia > Geomyidae > Megascapheus > Megascapheus bottae. Next base: position 32,493 of record JANJXV010001810.1, on the reverse strand, counting down.
TGGAGTTGTGTGAAGTCAGAATGGAGGTGTGTGAAGTCACAGAATTGAGATGTGTGAAGTCAGAATGTACGTGTGTGAACTCATAGAATGAAGGTGTTTGAAATCACAATGGAAGTGTGTGAAGTCATAGAATGGAGATGTGTGAAGTCAGAGAATGGAGGTGTGTGAAGTGACAGAAATGAGGTGTGTGAAGTCAGAATGGAGGTGTGTGAAGTCACAGATTGGAGGTGTGTGAATTCAGAATGGACGTGTGTGAAGTCATAGAGTGGAGGTGGGTGAAGTCATAGAATGGAGGTCTGTGAAATCATAGAATGGAGGTGTGTGAAGTCACAGAATGGAGGTGTGTGAAGTCAGAATGGAGGTGTGTGAAGTCACAGAATGGAGGTGTGTGAATTCAGAATTGAGGTGTGTGAACACTTAGAATGGAGGTGTGTGTAATCACAATGGAGGTGTGTGAAGTCATAGAATGCAGGTGTGTGAAGTCACAGAATGGAGGTGTGTGAAGTCATACAATGGAGGCGTGTGAAGTTAGAATGGATGTGCGTGAATTCTCAGAATGCAGGTGTGTGAACTCAGAATGGAAGTGTGTGAAGTCATAGTTGGAGGTGTGTGAAGTCATAGTATGGAGATGCGTGAAATCATAGAATGGAGTTTTGTAATGTCACAGAATGGAGCTCTGTGAAGTCAGAATGGAGGTGTGTGAAGTCATAGAATGGAGTTGTGTGAAGTCAGAATGAAGGTGTGTGAACTCATAGAATGGACGTGTGTGAAGTCACAATGGAGGTGTGAGAAGACAGAGAATGGAGGTGTGTGAAGTCACAGAATGGAGGTGTGTGAAGTCATAGAATGGAGGTGTGTGAAGTCATAGAATGGAGGTTTGTGAAGTCATAGAATGGATGTTTCTGAAGTAAGAGTGAAGGTGTGTGAAGTCATAGAATGGAGGTGTGTGAAGTCAAAATGGAGGTGTGTGAAGTCATAGAATGGGGGTGGTTGAAGTCACAGAAAGGAGGTGTGGGAAGTCATAGAATGGAGAAGTGTGAAGTCACAGAGTGGAGGTGAGTGAAGTCACAGATTCGAAGTCTGTGAAGTCATAGAATGGAGGTTTGTGAAGTCAGAATGGTGGTGGGTGAACTCATAGAATGGAAGTGTGTGAAGTCACAATGGAGGTGTGTGAAGTCCTAGAATGGAGGTGTTTGAAGTCACAGAATGGAGGTGTGTGAAGTCATAGAATGGAGGTGTGTGAAGTCAGAATGGAGGTGTGTGAAGTCACAGAATGGAGGTGTGTGAAGTCATAGAATGGAGGTTTGTGAATTCACAGAATGGAGTTGTGTGAACTCATAGAAGGAGGTGTGTGAAGTCATAGAATGGAGGTGTGTGAAGTCACAGAATGGAGATGTGTGAAGTCAGGGATTGGAGGTGTGTGAAGTCACAGAATGGAGGTGTGTGAACTCAGAATGGAGGTGTGTGAAGTCACAGAATGGAGGTGTGTGAAGTCCTAGAATAGAAGTGTGTGAAGTCATACAATGGAGGTGTGAGAAGTAAGAATGAAGGTATGTGAAATCAGAGAATGGAGGTGTTTGAAGTCATAGAATGGAGGTGTGTGAAGTCACAGAAAGGAGGTGTGTGAAGTCACGGAATGGAGGTGTGTGAAGTCACAGAATGGAGGTGTGTGAACTCAGAATGGAGGTGTGAGAAGTCACAGAATGGAGGTGTGTGATGTCATAGAATGGAAGTGTGTGAAGTCATAGAACGGAGGTTTGTGATGTCAGAATGGAGGTGTGTGAAGTCACCGAATGGAGGTTTGTGAAGTCATAGAATGGAGTTGTGTGAGGTCATAGAATGGATATTTCTGAAGTAAGAATGAAGGTGTGTGAAGTCATAGAATGGAGGTGTGTGAAGACATAGAATGGAGGTGTGTGAAGTCACACAATGGAGGTATCTGAAGTCAGAATGGAGGTGAGAAGTCATAGAATAGAGGTGGGTGAAGTCATAGAAAGGAGGTGTGGGAAGTCATAGAATGGAGCAGTGTGAAGTCATAGAGTAGAGGTGAGTGAAGTCAAAGATTCGAGGTCTGTGAAGTCATAGAATGGAGGTGTGTGAAGTCAGAATGCAGGTGTGTGAAGTCACAGAATGGAGGAGTGTGAAGTCATACATTGTTGTGTGAAGTCAGAATGGAGGTGTGTGAAGTCACAGAAGGGAGGTGTGAGAACTCAGAATGGAGATGTGTGAAGTCATAGATGGAGGTGTGTGAAGTCATACTATGGAGGTGTGTGAAATGATAGAATGGAGTTTTGTGAATTCACAGAATGGAGGAGTGTGAAGTCAGAATGGCGGAGTGTGAAGTCATAGAATGGAGGTGTGTGAAGTTAGAATGGAGGTGTGTGAACTCATAGAATGGAGGTGTGTGAAGTCCCAATGGAGGTGTGTGAAGACATAGAATGGAGGTGTGTGAAGTCACAGAATGGAGGTATGTGAAGTCATAGAATGGATGCATGTGAAGTCATAGAATGGGTGTTTGTGAAGTAAGAATGAAGGTGTGTGAAGTCATAGAATGGAAGTGTGTGAAGTCACAGAATGGACGTGTGTGAAGTCATAGAATGGAGCTGTGTGGATTCAGAATGGAGGTGTGTGAAGTCATAGAATGGAGGTTTGTGCAGTCATAGAATGGAGGTTTCTGAAGTAGGAATGAAGGTGTGTTAAGGCATAGAATGGAGGTGTGTGAAGTTAAAATGGAGGTGTGTGAACTCAAAGAATGGAGGTGTGTGAACTCATAGAATGGAGGTGTGTGAAGTCATGGAATGGAGGTGTGTGAAGTCCAAGAATGGAGGTGTGTGAAGTCAAACAATGGAGGTGTGTGATGTCAAAGAATGGAGGCGTGTGAAGTCACAGAATGGAGGTGTGTGAAGTCAAAATGGAGGTGTGTGAAGTCACAGAATGGAGGTGTGTGAAGTCACAGAATGGAGGTGTGTGAAGTCAAAATTGTGGTGTGAATTCACAAATGGAGGTGTGTGAAGTCATAGAATGGGGGTGTGTGAAGTCATGGAATGGAGGTTTGTAAAGTCAAACATTGGAAGTGTGTGAAGTTACAGATAGGAGATGTGTGAAGTCATAGATTGGAGGTGTGTGAAGTCATAGAATGGAGGTGTGTGAAGTTAGTATGGACATGAGTGAAGTCACAGAAAGGAGGTGTGTGAGGTCATAGAATGTTGGTGTATGAAGTCATAGAATGGAGGTGTATGAAGTCAAAGAATGGAGGTGTGTGAAGTCAAAATGGTGGTGTGTGAAGTCACAGAATGGATGTGTTTGAAGTCATAAAATGGAGGTGTGTGAAGTCAGATTGGAGGTATGTGAAGTCACAGAATGGAGGTGTGTCAACTCAGAAAGAAGGTGTGTAAAGTCATAGAATGGAGGTGTGTGAAGTCATAGAATGGAGATGTGTGTAATCATAGAATGGAGGTATGTGAAGTCACAAAATTGAGGTGTGTGAACTCAGAATGGAGGTGTGTGAAGTCAGATTGGAGGTGTGTGAAGTCATAGAATGGAGGTGTGTGAAGTCACAATGCAGGTGTGTGAACGCATAGAATGGAGGTGTGTGAAGTCACAATGGAGTTGTGTGAAGTCATAGAATGGTGGTGTGTGAAGTGACAGAATGGAGGTGTGTGAAGTCAGAATGGAGGTGTGTGAAGTCACAGATTGGAGGTGTGTGAATTCAGAATGGAGGTGTGTGAAGTCATAGAGTGGAGGTGGGTGAAGTCATAGAATGGAGGTCTGTGAAATCATAGAATGGAGGTGTGTGAAGTCACAGAATGGAGGTGTGTGAAGTCAGAATGTAGGTGTGTGAAGTCACAGAATGGAGGTGTGTGAATTCAGAATTGAGGTGTGTGAACACTTAGAATGGATGTGTGTGTAATCACAATGAAGGTGTGTGAAGTCATAGAATGCAGGTGTGTGAAGTCACAGAATGGAGGTGTGTGAAGTCATACAATGGAGGCGTGTGAAGTTAGAATGGATGTGCGTGAATTCTCAGAATGCAGGTGTGTGAACTCAGAATGGAAGTGTGTGAAGTCATAGATGGAGGTGTGTGAAGACATAGTATGGAGATGCGTGAAATCATAGAATGGAGTTTTGTAATGTCACAGAATGGAGCTCTGTGAAGTCAGAATGGAGTTGTGTGAAGTCAGAATGGAGGTGTGTGAAGCCACAGAATGGAGGTGTGTGAAGTCATAGAATGGAGGTTTGTGAAATCACAGAATGGAGGTGTGTGAAGTCACAGAATTGAGGTGTGTGAATTCAGAATTGAGGTGTGTGAACACTTAGAATGGAGGTGTGTGTAATCACAATGGAGGTGTGTGAAGTCATAGAATGCAGGTGTGTGAAGTCACAGAATGGAGGTGTGTGAAGTCATAGAATGGAGGTGTGTGAAGTCACAATGCAGGTGTGTGAACGCATAGAATGGAGGTGTGTGAAGTCACAATGGAGGTGTGTGAAGTCATAGAATGGTGGTGTGTGAAGTGACAGAATGGAGGTGTGTGAAGTCAGAATGGAGGTGTGTGAAGTCACAGATTGGAGGTGTGTGAATTCAGAATGGAGATGTGTGAATTCATAGAGTGGAGGTGGGTGAAATCATAGAATGGAGGTCTGTGAAATCATAGAATGGAGGTGTGTGAAGTCATACAATGGAGGCGTGTGAAGTTAGAATGGATGTGCGTGAATTCTCAGAATGCAGGTGTGTGAACTCAGAATGGAAGTGTGTGAAGTCATAGATGAAGGTGTGTGAAGTCATAGTATGGAGATGCGTGAAATCATAGAATGGAGTTTTGTAATGTCACAGAATGGAGCTCAGTGAAGTCAGAATGGAGGTGTGTGAAGTCATAGAATGGAGTTGTGTGAAATCAGAATGGAGTTGTGTGAACTCATAGAATGGAGGTGAGTGAAGTCCCAATGGAGGTGTGTGAAGACATAGAATGGAGGTGTGTGATTTCACAGAATGGAGGTTTGTGAAGTCATAGAATGGAGTTGTGTGAGGTCATAGAATGGATATTTCTGAAGTAAGAATGAAGGTGTGTGAAGTCATACAATGGAGGTGTGTGAAGACATAGAATGGAGGTATGTGAAGTCACACAATGGAGGTATCTGAAGTCAGAATGGAGGTGTGAAGTCATAGAATAGAGGTGGGTGAAGTCATAGAAAGGAGGTGTGGGAAGTCATAGAATGGAGCAGTGTGAAGTCATAGAGTAGAGGTGAGTGAAGTCAAAGATACGAGGTCTGTGAAGTCATAGAATGGAGGTGTGTGAAGTCAGAATGCAGGTGTGTGAAGTCACAGAATGGAGGAGTGTGAAGTCAAACATTGGTGTGTGAAGTCAGAATGGAGGTGTGTGAAGTCACAGAAGGGAGGTGTGTGAACTCAGAATGGAGGTGTGTGAAGTCATAGATGGAGGTGTGTGAAGTCATACTGTGGAGGTGTGTGAAATGATAGAATGGAGTTTTGTGAATTCACAGAATGGAGGAGTGTGAAGTGAGAATGGCGGAGTGTGAAGACATAGAATGGAGGTGTGTGAAGATAGAATGGAAGTGTGTGAACTCATAGAATGGAGGTGTGTGTAGTCCCAATGGAGGTGTGTGAAGACATAGAATGGAGGTGTGTGAAGTCACAGAATGGAGGTGTGTGAAGTCATAGAATGGATGCGTGTGAAGTCATAGAATGGATGTTTGTGATGTAAGAATAAAGGTGTGTGAAGTCATAGAATGGAAGTGTGTGAAGTCACAGAATGGAGGTGTGTGAAGTCATAGAATGGAGCTGTGTGAATTCAGAATGGAGGGGTGTGAAGTCATAGAATGGAGGTGTGTGCAGTCATAGAATGGATGTTTCTGAAGTAGGAATGAAGGTATGTGAAGGCATAGAATGGAGGTGTGTGAAGTTAAAATGGAGGTGTGTGAACTCAAAGAATGGAGGTGAGTGAACTCATAGAATGGAGGTGTGTGAAGTCATTGAATGGAGGTGTGTGAAGTCAAAATGGAGGTGTGTGAAGTCACAGAATGGAGGTGTGTGAAGTCACAGAATGGAGGTGTGTGAAGTCAAAATTGTGGTGTGTGAATTCACAAATGGAGGTGTGTGAAGTCATAGAATGTGGGTGTGTGAAGTCATGGAATGGAGGTTTGTAATGTCAAACATTGGAAGTGTGTGAAGTTACAGATAGGAGATGTGTGAAGTCATAGATTGGAGGTGTGTGAAGTAATGCAATGGAGGCATGTGAAGTTAGAATGGATGTGCATGAATTCTCAGAATGCAGGTGTGTGAACTCAGAATGGAAGTGCGTGAAGTCATAGATGGAGGTGTGTGAAGTCATAGTATGGAGATGCGTGAAATCATAGAATGGAGTTTTGTAATGTCACAGAATGGAGCTCTGTGAAGTCAGAATGGAGTTGTGTGAAGTCATAGAATGGAGTTGTGTGAAGTCAGAATGGAGGTGTGTGAAGCCAGAGAATGGAGGTGTGTGAAGTCATAGAATGGAGGTTTGTGAAATCACAGAATGGAGGTGTGTGAAGTCACAGAATTGAGGTGTGTGAATTCAGAATTGAGGTGTGTGAACACTTAGAATGGAGGTGTGTGTAATCACAATGGAGGTGTGTCAATTCATAGAATGCAGGTGTGTGAAGTCACAGAATGGAGGTGTGTGAAGTCATAGAATGGAGGTGTGTGAAGTCACAATGCAGGTGTGTGAACGCATAGAATGGAGGTGTGTGAAGTCACAATGGAGGTGTGTGAAGTCATAGAATGGTGGTGTGTGAAGTGACAGAATGGAGGTGTGTGTAGTCAGAATGGAGGTGTGTCAAGTCACAGATTGGAGGTGTGTGAATTCAGAATGGAGGTGTGTGAAGTCATAGAGTGGAGGTGGGTGAAGTCATACAATGGAGGTCTGTGAAATCATAGAATGGAGTTGTGTGAAGTCACAGAATGGAGGTGTGTGAAGTCAGAATGGAGGTGTGTGAAGTCATAGAATTGAGGTGTGTGAATTCAGAATGGAGGTGTGTGGACACTTAGAATGGAGCTGTGTGTAATCACAATGGAGGTGTGTGAAGTCATAGAATGCAGGGGTGTGAAGTCACAGAATGGAGGCGTGTGAAGTCATAGAATGGAGGGGTGAAGTTAGAATGGAGGTGTGGGAAGTCATAGAATGGATGTATGTGAAGTCAAATTGGAGGGGTGTGTACTCGGAGTAGGGAGGTGTGTGAAGTCATAGAATGGAGGTGGATGAAGTCACAGAATGGTGGTGTGTGAAGTCACAGAATTTAGGTGTTTGAAGTCATATATTGGAGGTGTGTGAAATCAAAATGGAGGTGTGAAGTCATAGAATGGAGGTGTCTGAAGTCATAGAATGGAGGTGTGTGAAGTCACAGAATGGAAGTGTGTGAAAGAGAATGGAGGTGTGTGAAATCATAGAATGGAGGTGGGTGAAGTCACAGAATGGAGGTGTGTGAACTCAGTGTGGACGTGTGTGAAGTCACAGAATGGAGGTGTGTAAAGTCATAGAATAGATGTGTGTGAAGTCATAGAATGGAGGTGTGTGAAGTCAGAATGAAGATGTGTGAATTCACCGAATGGAGGTGTGTGAACTCAGAATAGAGGTGTCTGAAGTCACAGAATGGGGGTTTGGGAAATCATAGAATGTAGGTGTGTGAAGTCATAGAATGGATGATTCTGAAGTAAGAATGAAGGTGTGTGAAGTCATAGAATGGAGGTGTGTGAAGTCATGGAATTGAGGTGTGTGAAGTCAAAGAATGGAGGTGTGTGAAGTCAAACAATGGAGGTGTGTGAAGTCACAGAATGGAGGTTGTGAAGTCACAGAATGGAAGTGTGTGAAGTCAAAATGGAGGTCTGTGAAGTCACAGAATGGAGGTGTGTGAAGTCACAGAATGGGGGTGTGTGAAGTCAAAATGGTGTTGTGTGAAGTTACAAATGGAGGTGTGTGAAGTCACAGAAGGGAGGTGTGTGAAGTTAAAATGGAGGTGTGTGAAGTCAAAGAATGGAGGTGTGTGAAGTCATAGAATGGGGGTGTGTAAAGTCATGGAATGGAAGGTTTGTAAAGTCAAACATTGGAAGTGTGTGAAATTACAGAAAGGAGATGAGTGAAGTCATAGAATGGAGGTGTGTGAAGTCATAGAATGGAGATGTGAAGTCAGTACGGACATGAGTGAAGTCACAGAATGGAGGTGTGTGAAGTCATAGAATGTTGGTGTATGAAGTCATAGAATGGAGGTGTATGAAGTCATAGAATAGAGGTGTTTGAAGTCAAAATGGTGGTGTGTGAAGTCACAGAATGGAGGTGTGTGAAGTCATAAAATGGAGGTGTGTGAAGTCAGATTGGAGGTGTGTGAAGTCACAGAACGGAGGTGTGTCAAGTCAGAAAGGAGGTGTGTAAAGTCATAGAATGGAGGTGTGTGCAATCATAGAATGGAGGTATGAGATGTCACAGACTGAGGTGTGTGAGGTCAGAATGGAGGTGTGTGAAGTCACAATGCACGTGTGTGACCTCATAGAATGGAGGTGTGTGAAGTCAAACGGTAGGTATGTGAATTCATAGAATGGAGGTGTGTGAAGTCATAAATTGGAGGTGTGTGAAGTCGTAGAATGGAGGTGTGTGAAGCTATAGAATGGAGGTTTGTGAAATCAGAGAATCGAGGTGTGTGAATTCACAGAATGGAAGTGTGTGAAGTCATACAATGTACATGTGTGAAATCATAGAATGGACGTGTGTGAAGTCATAGAATGGAGGTGTGTGAAGTCAAAGAATGGAGGTGTGTGAAGTCAAACAATAGAGTTGTGTGAAGTCACAACGGAGGTGTGTGAAGTCATAGAATGGTGGTGTGTGAAGTCACAGAATGGAGGTGTGGAAGTCATAGAATGGAGGTGTGTGAAGTCAGAATGGAGGTTTGAGAAGTGACAGAATGGAGGTGTGTGAATTCAGAATGGAGGTGACTGAAGTCATAGAATGGAGGTGTGTGAATTCATAGAATGGAGGTGTGTGAAATCATAGAATGGAGGGGTTTGAAGTCACAGAATGGAGTTGAGTGAAGTCAGAATGGAGGTGTGTGAAGTCACAGAATTGAGACGTGTGAAGTCAGAATGTACGTGTGTGAACTCATAGAATGGAGTTGTTTGAAATCACAATGGAAGTTTGTGAAGTCATAGAATGGAGATGTGTGAAGTCACAGAATGGAGGTGTGTGAAGTCATAGAATGGAGCTGTGTGAAGTCAGAATGGAGTTGTGTGAAGTCAGAATGGAGGTGTGTGAAGTCACAAAATGGAGGTGTGTGAAATAATAGAATGGAGATGTGTGAAATCATAGAATGGAGGGGTGTGAAGTCACAGAATGGAGGTGTGAGAAGTCACAGAATTGAGGTGTGTGAAGTCACAGAATGGAGGTGTGTGAAGTCAGAATGTAGGTTTGTGAGGTCACAGAATGGAGGTGTGTGAAGTCACAGAATGTAAGTTTGTGAAGTAAGAATGAAGGTGTTTGAAGTCATAGAATGGAGGTTTGTGAAGTCACAGAATGGAGGTGTGTGAAGTCATAGAATGGAGGTGTGTGAAGTCATAGAATTGAGGTGTGTGAAGTCATAGAATGGAGGTGTGTGAAGTCACAGTATGGAGGTGTTTAAAGACAGAATGGATGTGTGTGAAGTCATAGAATGGAGGTGTGTGAAGTCATAGAATGGAGAAGTGTGAAGTCCTAGAGTGGAGATGAGTGAAGTCACAGATTCGAGGTCTGTGAAGTCATAGAACGGAGCTGTGTGAAGTCAGAATGGAGGTGTGCGAAGTCATAGAACGGAGGTGTGTGAACTCATAGAATGTAGGTGGGTACGTCACAATGGAAGTGTGTGAAGTCATAGAATGGAGGTGTGCGAAGTCACAGAATGGAGGTGTGTGAAGTCATACAATGGAGGCGTGTGAAGTCAGAATGGATGTGTGTGAATTCTCAGAATGCAGGTGTGTGAACTCAGAATGGATGTGTGTGAAGTCATAGATGGAGGTGTGTGAAGTCATAGTATGGAGATGCGTGAAATCATAGAATGGAGTTTTGTAAAGTCACAGAATGGAGCTGTGTGAAGTCAGAATGGAGGTATATGAAGTCATAGAATGGAGGTGTGTGAAGTCAGAACGGAGGTGTGTGAACTCATAGAATCGAGGTGTGTGAAGTGAAAATGGAGGTGTATGAAGTCATAAAATGGAGGTGTGAAGTCACAGAATGGAGGTGTGTGAAGTCATAGAATGGAGGTGTGTGAAGTCATAGAATGGAACTGTGCAAAGTCATGAAATGGAGGTGTGTGAAGTCACAATGGAGGTGTGTTAAGTCACAGAATGAAGGTGTGTGAAGTCAAAGAGTGGAGGTATGTGAAGTCATAGAATGGAGGTATGTGAAATCATAGAATGGAAGTGTTTGAAGTCATAGAATGAAGGTGTGTGAACTCATAGAATGTAGATGTCTGAAGTCATAGAATGGAGGAGTGTGAAGTCATCGAAGGGAGGTGTGTGAATTCATATAGTGGAGGTGTGTAAAGTCAAAATGTAGGTGTGTGAAATCAGATAATGGAGGCTTGTGAAGTCATAGAATGGAGATGTGTGAATTCATAGAATGTAGGTTTGTGAAGTCACAGAATGGAGGTGTGTGAAATCAGAGAACGGAGGTTTGTGAAGTCATAGAATGGAGGTATGTGAATTCAAATTGGAAGGGTGTGAAGTCGGAGAATGAAGGTGTGTGAAGTCATAGAATGGAGGTGGGTGAAGTCATAGAATGGAGGTGGGAGAAGTCACAGAATGGAGGTGGGAGAAGCCATAGAATGGACGTGTATGAAGTCATAGAATGAAGGTGTGTGAAGTCACAGAATGAAGGTGTGAGAACTCAGAATGGAGGTGTGTGAAGTCACAGAATGGAGGTTTGTGAAGTCATAGAATTGAGCTGTGTGAAGTCATAGAATGGATGTTTCTGAAGTAAGAATGAAGGCGTGTGAATTCATAGAATGGAGGTCTGTGAAGTCAAATTGGAGGTGTGTGAACTCATACAATGGATGTGTGTGAACGCATAGAATGGAGGTGTGTGAAGTCATGGAATGGAGGTGTGTGAAGTCAAAGAATGGAGGTGTGTGAAGTCCAACAATAGAGGTTTGTGAAGTCATAGAATGGAGGTGTGTGAAGTCACATAATGGAAGTTTGTGAAGTCAAAACGGAGGTGTGTGAAGTCACAGAATGTAGGTGTGTGAAGTCACAGAATGTAGGTGTGTGAAGTCAGAATGGAGGTGTGTGAAGTCATAGAATTGAGGTGTGTGAAGTCACTGAATTGAGGTTTTTGAAGTCATATATTGGAGGTGTGTGAAATCAAAATGGAGGTGTGAAATCATAGAATGGAGGTGTCTGAAGGCATAGAATGGAGGTGTGTGAAGTCAAAGAATGGAAGTGTGTGAAGTCATAGAATGGAGGTGCTTGAAATCATAGAATGGAGGTGGGTGAAGTCACAGAATGGAGGTGTGTGAACTCAGTGTGAAGGTGTGTGAAGTCACAGAATGGAGCTGTGTGAAGACATAAAATGGATGTGTGTGAAGTCATAGGATGGAGGTGTGTGAAGTCAGAATGGAGGTGTGTGAAGTCACCGAATAGAGGTGTGTGAACTCAGAATAGAGGTGTGTGAAGTCACAGAATTGGGGTTTGTGAAGTCACAGAATGGAGCTGTGTGAAGTCAGAATGGAGGTATGTGAAGTCATAGAATGGAGGTGTGTGAAGTTAGAACGAAGGTGTGTGATCTCATAGAATCGAGGAGTGTGAAGTCAAAATGGAGGTGTATGAAGTCATAGAATGGAGGTGTGTGAAGTCACAGAATGGAGGTGTGTGAAGTCATAGAATGGAGGTGTGTGAAGTCATAGAATGGAAGTGTGCGAAGTCATGAAATGGAGGTGTGTGAAGTCACAATGGAGGTGTGTTAAGTCACAGAATGGAGGTGTGTGAAGTCAAAGAGTGGCGGTATGTGAAGTCATAGAATGGAGGTATGTGAAATCATAGAATGGAAGTGTTTGAAGTCATAGAATGAATGTGTGTTTACTCATAGAATGTAGATGTGTGAAGTCATAGAATGGAGGAGTGTGAAGTCACCGAAGGCAGGTGTGTGAATTCATATAGTGGAGGTGTGTGAAGTCAAAATGGAGTTGTGTGAATTCATAGAATGGAGGTTTGTGAAGTCACAGAATGGAGGTGTGTGAAATCAGAGAATGGAGGTTTGTGAAGTCATAGAATGGAGGTATGTGAATTCAAATTGGAGGGGTGTGAAGTCGGAGAATGGAGGTGTGTGAAGTCATAGAATGGAGGTGGGTGAAGTCATAGAATTGAGGTGGGAGAAGTCACAGAATGGAGGTGGGAGAAGTCACAGAATGGACGGGTATGAAATCATAGAATGGAGGTGTGTGAAGTCACAGAATGGAGGTGTGTGAAGTCAGAATGGAGGTGTGTGAAGTCATAGAATTGAGGTGTGTGAATTCAGAATGGAGGTGTGTGAACACTTAGAATGGAGGTGTGTGTAATCACAATGGAGGTATGTGAAGTCATAGAATGGAGGTGTGTGAAGTCACAGAATGGAGGTGTGTGAAGACATAGAATGGATGTGTTAAGTCATAGGATGGAGGTGTGTGAAGACAGAATGGAGGTGTGTGAAGTCAAACAATGGAGGTGTGTGAAGTCAAACAATGGAGGTGTGTGAAGTAATCGAATGGAGATGTGTGAATTCATAGAATGTAGGTTCGTGAAGTCACAGAATGGAGGTGAGTGAAATCAGTGAATGGAGGTTTGTGAAGTCATAGAATGGAGGTATGTGAAGTCAAATTGGAGGGGTGTGAAGTCGGAGAATGGAGGTGTGTGAAGTCATAGAATGGAGGTGGGTGAAGTCATAGAATGGAGGTTGAGAAGTCACAGAATGGAGGTCAGAGAAGTCACAGAATGAACGGGTATGAAGTCATAGAATGGAGGTGTGTGAAGTCACAGAAAGAAGGTGTGTGAACTCAGAAAGGAGGAGTGTGAAGTCACAGAATGGAGGTTTGTGAAGTCATAGAATGAAGGTGTGTGAAGTCATAGAATGGATGTTTCTGAAGTAAGAATGAAGGCGTGTGAATTCATAGAATGGAGGTGTGTGAAGTCAAATTGGAGGTGTGTGATCTCATAGAATGGATGTGTGTGAACTCATAGAATGGAGGTGTGTGAAGTCATGGAATGGAGGTGTGTGAAGTCAAAAAATGGAGGTGTGTGAAGTCCAACAATAGAGGTGTGTGAAGTCACAGAATGGAGGTGTGTGAAGTCACAGAAGGAAGTGTGTGAAGTCAAAACGGAGGTGTGTGAAGTCACAGAATGTAGGTGTCTAAAGTCACAGAATGGAGGTGTGTGAAGTCAAAAAGGTGGTGTGTGAAGTCACAAATGGAGGTGTGTGAAGTCACAAATGGAGGTGTGTGAAGTCACAGAATGGAGGTGTGTGAAGTGAAAATGGAGGTGTGTGAAGTCAAACAATGGAGGTGTGTGAAGTCATCGAATGTAGGTGTGTGAAGTCATGGAATAGAGGTGTGTGAAGTCACAGAATGGAGGTGTGTGAAATCAAACAATTGAGGTGTGTGAAGTCAGAGAATGGAGGTGTGCGAAGTCACAGAATGGAAGTGTGTGAAGTCAAAATGGAGGTCTGTGAAGTCACAGAATGGAGGTGTGTGAAGTCACAGAATGGAGGTGTGTGAAGTCAAAATGGTGTTGTGTAAAGTCACAAATGGAGGTGTGTGAGGTCACAGAATGGAGGTGTGTGAAGTCAAAATGGAGGTGTGTGAAGTCAAAGAATGGAGGTGTGTAAAGTCATAGAATGGGGGTGTGTGAAGTCATGGAATGGAGGTTTGTAAAGTCAAACATTGGAAGGGTGTGAAGGTACAGAAAGGAGATGTGTGAAGTCATAGAATGGAGGTGTATGAAGTCATAGAATGGAGGTATGTGAAATCATAGAATGGAAGTGTTTGAAGTCATAGAATGAAGGTGTGTGAACTCATAGAATGTAGATGTGTGAAGTCATAGAATGGAGGAGTGTGAAGTCACCGAAGGGAGGTGTGTGAATTCATATAGTGGAGGTGTGTGAAGTCAAAATGGAGGTGTGTGAAATCAGAGAATGGAGGTTTATGAATTCATAGAATGGAGATGTGTGAATTCATAGAATGGAGGTTTGTGAAGTCACAGAATGGAGGTGTGTGAAATCAGAGAATGGAGGTTTGTGAAGTCATAGAATGGAGGTATGTGAATTCAAGTTGGAGGGGTGTGAAGTCGGAGAATGGAGGTGTGTGAAGTCACAGAATGGAGGTGGGTGAAGTCATAGAATTGAGGTGGGAGAAGTCACAGAATGGAGGTTGGAGAAGTCACAGAATGGACGGGTATGAAGTCATAGAATGGAGGTGTGTGAAGTCACAGAATGAAGGTGGGTGAATTCATAGAATGGAGGTGTGTGAAGTCACAGAATGGAGGAGTGCGAAGTCATAGAATGGAGGTTTGTGAAGTCATAGAATGGAGGTGTGTGAAGTCACAGAATGGAGGTGTGTGAAGTCAGAATGGAGGTGTGTGAAGTCACCGAATGGAGTTGTGTGAACTCAGAATGGATGTGTGTGAATTCACAGAATGGAGGTTTGTGAAGTCATAGAATGGAGTTGTGTGAGGTCATAGAATGGATGTTTCTGAAGTAAGAATTAAGGTGTGTGAAGTCATAGAATAGAGGTGTGTGAAGTCATAGAATGGAGGTGTGTGAAGTCACACAATGGAGGTATCTGAAGTCAGAATGGAGGTGTGAAGTCATAGAATAGAGGTGGGTGAAGTCATAGAAAGGAGGTGTGGGAAGTCATAGAATGGATCAGTGTGAAGTCATAGAATAGAGGTGAGTGAAGTCACAGATTCGAGGTCTGTGAAGTCATAGAATGGAGGTGTGTGAAGTCAGAATGGAGGTGTGTGAAGTCTTAGAATGGAGGTGTGTGTACTTATAGAATGGAGGTGTGTGACGTCACAATGGAAGTGTGTGAAGTCACAGAATGGAGGAGTGTGAAGTCAAACATTGGTGTGTGAAGTCAGAATGGAGGTGTGTGAAGTCACAGAAGGGAGGTGTGTGAACTCAGAATGGAGGTGTGTGAAGTCATAGATGGAGGTGTGTGAAGTCATAGTATGGAGGTGTGTGAAATGATAGAATGGAGTTTTGTGAATTCACATAATGGAGGAGTGTGAAGTCAGAATGGCGGAGGGTGAAGCCATAGAATGGAGGTGTGTGAAGTTAGAATGGAGGTGTGTGAACTCATAGAATGGATGTGTGTGAAGTCACAATGGAGGATTTTGAAGACATAGTATGGAGGTGTGTGAAGTCACAGAATGGAGGTGTGTGAAGTCATAGAATGGATGTGTGTGAAGTCATAGAATGGATGTTTGTGAAGTAAGAATGAAGGTGTGTGAAGTCATAGAATGGAAGTGTGTGAAGTCACAGAATGGAGGTGTGTGAAGTCACAGAATGGAGGTGTGTGAAGTCAAAATGGAGGTGTGTGAAGTCACAGAATGTAGGTGTGTAGTCAAACAATGGAGGTGTGTGAAGTCACAGAATGGAGGTGTGTTAAGTTACAGAATGGAGGTGTGTGAAGTCTAAATGCAGGTGTGTGAAGTCACAGAATGGATTTGTGTGAAGTCATAGATTGGAGGTGGGTGAAGGCAGAATAGAAGTGTGTGAACTCGTAGAATGGAGGTGTGTGAAGTCATAGAGTGGAGGTGTGTGAAGTCATAGAATGGAGGTGTGTGAAATCATAGAATGGAGGTGTGTGAAGTCACAGAATGGAGGTGTGTGAAGTCAGAATGGTGGTGTGTGAAGTCATAGAATTGAGGTGTGTGAATTCAGAATGGAGGTGTGTGAACACTTAGAATGGAGCTGTGTGTAATCACAATGGAGGTGTGTGAAGTCATAGAATGGAGGTGTGTGAAGCCACAGAATGGAGGTGTGTGAAGTCATAAAATGCAGGGGTGAAGTCAGAATGGAGGTGTGGGAAGTCATAGAATGGAAGTATGTGAAGTCCAATTGGAGGGGTGTGAAGGCGGAGTAGGGAGGTGTGTGAAGTCATAGAATGGAGGTGGGTGAAGTCATAGAATTCTGGTGTGTGAAGTCACTGAATTGTGGTGTATGAAGACATATATTGGAGGTGTGTGAAATCAAAATGGAGGTGTGAAATCATAGAATGGAGGTGTCTGAAGGAATAGAATGGAGGTGTGTGAAGTCATAGAATGGAGGTATGTGAAATAATAGAATGGAAGTGTTTGAAGTCATAGAATAAAGGTGTGTGAACTCATAGAATGTAGATGTGTGAAGTCATAGAATGGAGGAGTGTGAAATCACCGAAGGCAGGTGTGTGAATTCATATAGTGGAGGTGTGTGAAGTCAAAATGGAGGTGTGTGAAAGCAGAGAATGGAGGTTTGTGAAGTCACAGAATGGAGGTGTGTGAAATCAGAGAATGGAGGTTTGTGAAGTCATAGAATGGAGGTATGTGAATTCAAATTGGAGGGGTGTGAAGTCCGAGAATGGAGGTGTGTGAAGTCATAGAATGGAGGTGGGTGAAGTCATAGAATTGAGGTGGGAGAAGTCACAGAATGGAGGTGGGGAAGTCACAGAATGGACGGGTATGAAGTCATAGAATGGAGGTGTGTGAAGTCACAGAATTGAGGAGTGCGAAGTCATAGAATGGAGGTTTGTGAAGTCACAGAATGGAGGTGTGTGAAATCACAGAATGGAGGTGTGTGAAGTCATAGAATGGAGGTGTGTGAAGTCAGAGAATCGTGGTGTGTGAAGTCACAGAATGGAGGTGTGTGAAGTCACAGAATGGAGGTGTGTGAAGTCACAGAATGGAGGTGTGTGAATTCATAGAATGGAAGTGTGTGAAGTCATAGAATGAAGGTGTGAAAATTAAGAATGGAGGTGTGTGAAGTCAGAGAATGAAGGTGTGTGAACTCATAGAATGGAGGTGTGTGAACTCATAGAATGGAGGTGTGTGAAGTCATGGAATGGAGGTGTGTGAAGTCAAAGAATGGAGGTGTGTGAAGTCAAACAATAGAGGTGGGTGAAGTCACAGAATGGAGGTGTGTGAAGTCACAGAATGGAAGTGTGTGAAGTAAAAATGGAGGTGTGTGAAGTCACAGAATGTAGGAGTGCGAAGTCACAGAAGGAAGGTGTGTGAAGTCATGGAATGGAGGTGTGTGAAGTCACAGAATGGAGGTGTGTGAAGTCAGAATGGAGGTGTGAGAAGTCATAAAATGGAGGTGTTTGAAGTCAGAATGGAGGTGTGTGAAGTAATAGAATGGAGGTGTGTCAACTCATAGAATGGAGCTGTGTGAAGTCACATGGAGGTGTGTGAAGTAATAGAATGGTGGTGTGTGAAGTGACAGAATGGAGGTGTGGAAGTCATAGAATGGAGGTTTGTGAAGTCATAGAATGGAGGTGTGTGAAGTCACAGAATGGAAGTGTGTGAAGTCATAGAATGGAAGTGGTTGAAATCATAGAATGGAGGTGGGTGAAGTCACAGAATGGAGGTGTGTGAAGTCCAACAATAGAGGTTTGTGAAGTCATAGAATGGAGGTGTGTGAAGTCACAGAATGGAAGTGTGTGAAGTCAAAACGGAGGTGTGTGAAGTCACAGAAAGTAGGTGTGTGAAGTCACAGAATGTAGGTGTGTGAAGTCAGAATGGAGGTGTGTGAAGTCATAGAATTGAGGTGTGTGAATTCAGAATGGATGTGTGTGAACACTTAGAATGGAGGTGTGTGTAATCACAATGGAGGTGTGTGAAGTCATAGAATGAAAGTGTGTGAAGTCACAGAATGGAGGTGTGGGAAGTCATAGAATGGAAGTATGTGAAGTCAAATTGTAGGGGTGTGAAGTCGGAGTAGGGAGGTGTGTGAAGTCATAGAATGGAGGTGGGTGAAGTCATAGAATCGTGGTGTGTGAAGTCACTGAATTGAGGTTTTTGAAGTCATATATTGGAGGTGTGTGAAATCAAAATGGAGGTGTGAAATCATAGAATGGAGGTGTCTGAAGGCATAGAATGGAGGTGTGTGAAGTCAAAGAATGGAAGTGTGTGAAGTCATAGAATGGAGGTGCTGGAAATCACAGAATGGAGGTGGGTGAAGTCACAGAATGGAGGTGTGTGAACTCAGTGTGGAGGTGTGTGAAGTCACAGAATGGAGCTGTGTGAAGACATAAAATGGATGTGTGTGAAGTCATAGGATGGAGGTGTGTGAAGTCAGAATGGAGGTGTGTGAAGTCACCGAATAGAGGTGTGTGAACTCAGAATAGAGGTGTGTGAAGTCACAGAATTGGGGTTTGTGAAGTCACAGAATGGAGCTGTGTGAAGTCAGAATGGAGGTATGTGAAGTCATAGAATGGAGGTGTGTGAAGTTAGAACAAAGGTGTGTGATCTCATAGAATCGAGGTGTGTGAAGTCAAAATGGAGGTGTATGAAGTCATAGAATGGAGGTGTGTGAAGTCACAGAATGGAGGTGTGTGAAGTCATAGAATGGAGGTGTGTGAAGTCATAGAATGGAAGTGTGCGAAGTCATGAAATGGAGGTGTGTGAAGTCACATTGGAGGTGTGTTAAGTCACAGAATGGAGGTGTGTGAAGTCAAAGAGTGGCGGTATGTGAAGTCATAGAATGGAGGTATGTGAACTCATAGAATGTAGATGTGTGAAGTCATAGAATGGAGGAGTGTGAAGTCACCGAAAGGAGGTGTGTGAATTCATATAGTGGAGGTGTGTGAAGTCAAAATGGAGGTTTGTGAAATCAGAGAATCGAGGTTTGTGAAGTCATAGAATGGAGATGTGTGAATTCATAGAATGTTGGTTCGTGAAGTCACAGAATGGAGGTGTGTGAAATCAGAGAATGGAGGTTTGTGAAGTCATAGAATGGAGGTATGTGAAGTCAAATTGGAGGAGTGTGAAGTCGGAGAATGGAGGTGTGTGAAGTCATAGAATGGAGGTGTGTGAAGTCACAGAATGGAGGTGTGTGAAGTCATAGAATGGAGGTGTGTGAAGTCATAGAATGGAAGTGTGCGAAGTCATGAAATGAAGGTGTGTGAAGTCACAATGGAGGTGTGTTAAGTCACAGAATGGAGGTGTGTGAAGACAAAGAGTGGAGGTATGTGAAGTCATAGAATGGAGGTATGAGAAATCATAGATTGGTAGTGTTTGGAGTCATAGAATGAAGGTGTGTGAACTCATAGAATGTAGATGTGTGAAGTCATAGAATGGAGGAGTGTGAAGTCACCGAAGGGAGGTGTGTGAATTCATATAGTGGAGGTGTGTGAAGTCAAAATGGAGGTTTGTGAAATCAGAGAATCGAGGTTTGTGAAGTCATAGAACGGAGATGTGTGAATTCATAGAATGTAGGTTCGTGAAGTCACAGAATGGAGGTGTGTGAAATCAGAGAATGGAGGTTTGTGAAGTCATAGAATGGAGGTATGTGAAGTCAAATTGGAGGGGTGTGAAGTCGGAGAATGGAGGTGTGTGAAGTCATAGAATGGAGGTGGGTGAAGTCATAGAATGGAGGTGGGAGAAGTCACAGAATGGAGGTGGGAGAAGTCACAGAATGGACGGGTACGAAGTCATACAATGGAGTTGTGTGAAGTCACAGAATGAAGGTGTGTGAACTCAGAAAGGAGGTCTGTAAAGTCACAGAATGGAGGTTTGTGAAGTCATAGAATGAAGGCGTGTGAATTCATAGAATGGAGGTGTGTGAAGTCAAATTGGAGGTGTGTGAACTCATAGAATGGATGTGTGAGAACTCATAGAATGGAGGTGTGTGAAGTCATGGAATGGAGGTGTGTGAAGTCAAAGAATGGAGGTGTGTGAAGTCCAACAATAGAGGTGTGCGAAGTCATAGAATGGAGGTGTGTGAAGTCACAGAATGGAAGTGTGAGAAGTCAAAACGGAGGTGTGTGAAGTCACAGAATGGAAGTGTCTGAAGTCACAGAATGGAGGTGTGTGAAGTCAAAAAGGTTGTGTGTGAAATCACAAAAGGAGGTGTGTGAAGTCACAGAATGGAGGTGTGTGAAGTCAAAATGGAGGTGTGTAAAGTCACAGAATTGAGGTGTGTGAACTCAGTGTGGAGGTGTGTGAAGTCACAGAATGGAGGTGTGTGAAGACATAGAATGGATGTGTGTGAAGTCATAGAATGGAGGTGTGTGAAGTCAGAATGGAGGTGTGTGAAGTCACAGAATGGAGGTTTGTGAGGTAATAGAATGGAGGTGTGTGAAGTCATAGAATGGATGTTTCTGAAGTAAGAATGAAGGCGTGTGAATTCATAGAATTCAGGTGTGTGAAGTCAAATTGGAGGTGTGTGAACTCATAGAATGGAGGTGTGTGAAGTCATAGAATGGATGTTTCTGAAGTAAGAATGAAGGCGTGTGAATTCATAGAATTCAGGTGTGTGAAGTCAAATTGGAGGTGTGTGAACTCATAGAATGGAGGTGTGTGACGTCAAAGAATGGAGGTGTGTGAAGTCAAACAATAGAGGTGTGTGAAGTCACAGAATGGAGGTGTGTGAAGTCACAGAATGGAAGTCTGTGAAGTAAAAACGGAGGTGTGTGAAGTCACAGAATGTAGGTGTGTGAAGTCACAGAATGGAGGTGTATAAAGTCAAAAAGGTGGTGTGTGAAGTCACAAATGGAAGTGTGTGAAGTCACAGAATGGAGGTGTGTGAAGTCAAAATGGAAGTGTGTGAAGTCAAAGAATGGAGGTGTGTGAAGTCAGCGAAAGGAGGTGTGTGAAGTCATGGAATGGAGGTGTGTGAAGTCACAGAATGGAGGTTTGTGAAGTCATAGAATGAAGGCGTGTGAATTCATAGAATGGAGGTGTGTGAAGTCAAATTGGAGGTGTGTGAACTCCTAGAATGGATGTGTGAGAACTCACAGAATGGAGGTGTGTGAAGTCATGGAATGGAGGTGTGTGAAGTCAAAGAATGGAGGTGTGAAGTCCAACAATAGAGGTGTGTGAAGTCACAGAATGGAGGTGTGTGAAGTCACAGAATGGAAGTGTGAGAAGTCAAAACGGAGGTGTGTGAAGTCACAGAATGTAGGTGTCTGAAGTCACAGAATGGAGGTGTGTGAAGTAAAAAGGTGGTGTGTGAAGTCACAAATGGAGGTGGGTGAAGTCACAGAATGGAGGTGTGTGAAGTCAAAATGGAGGTGTGTGAAGTCAAACAATGGAGGGGTGTGAAGTCGGAGAATGGAGGTGTGTGAAGTCATAGAATGGAGGTGGGTGAAGTCATAGAATGGAGGTGGGTGAAGTCATAGAATGGAGGTGGGAGAAGTCACAGAATGGAGGTGGGAGAAGTCACAGAATGGATGGGTATGAAGACATGGAATGGAGGTGTGTGAAGTCACAGAATGAAGGTGGGTGAATTCGTAGAATGGAGGTGTGTGAAGTCACAGAATGGAGGAGTGCGAAGTCATAGAATGGAGGTTTGTGAAGTCACAGAATGGAGGTGTGTGAAGTCACAGAATGGAGGTGTGTGAATTCATAGAATGGAGGTGTGTGAAGTCACAGAATGGAGGTGTGTGAATTCATAGAATGGAGGTGTGTGAAGTCACAGAATGGAGGTGTGAAGTCATAGAATGGAGGTTTGTGAAGTCAGAGAATCGTGGTGTTTGAAGTCACAGAATGGAGGTGTGTGAAGTCACTGAATGGAGGTGTGTGAAGTCATAGAATGGAAGTGTGTGAAGTCATAGAATGGAGGTGTGAGAATTCAGAATGGAGGTGTGTGAAGTCACAGAATGAAGGTGTGTGAACTCAGAATGGAGGTGTGTGAAGTCACAGAATGCGGGTTTGTGAAGTAATAGAATGGAGGTGTGTGAAGTCATAGAATGGATGTTTCTGAAGTTAGAATGAAGGCGTGTGAATTCATAGAATGGAGGTGTGTGAAGTCAAATTGGAGGTGTGTGAACTCATAGAATGGAGGTGTATGAACTCATACAATGGAGGTGTGTGAAGTCATGGAATGGAGGTGTGTGAAGCCAAAGAATGGAGGTGTGTGAAGTCAAACAATAGAGGTGTGTGAAGTCACAGAATGGAGGTGTGTGAAGTCACAGTATGGAAGTGTGTGAAGTAAAAACGGAGGTGTGTGAAGTCACAGAATGTAGGTGTGTGAAGTCACAGAATGGAGGTGTATAAAGTCAAAAAGGTGGTGTGTGAAGTCACAAATGGAGGTGTGTGAAGTCACAGAATGGAGGTGTGTGAAGTCAAAATGGAAGTGTGTGAAGTCAAAGAATGGAGGTGTGTGAAGTCAGCGAATGGAGGTGTGTGAAGTCATGGAATGGAGGTGTGTGAAGTCACAGAATGGAGGTGTGTGAAGTCAGAATGGAGGTGTGAGAAGTCATAAAATGGAGGTGTTTGAAGTCAGAATGGAGGTGTGTGAAGTCATAGAATGGAGGTGTGTGAACTCATAGAATGGAGGTGTGTGAAGTCACAATGGAGGTGTGTGAAGTCATAGAATGGTGGTGTGTGAAGTGACAGAATGGAGGTGTGGAAGTCATAGAATGGAGGTTTGTGAAGTCATAGAATGGAGGTGTGTGAAGTGACAGAATCTAGGTGTGGAAGTCATAGAATGGAGGTGTGTGAAGTCAGAATAGAGGTGTGTGAAGTCACAGAATATAGGTGTGTGAATTCAGAATGGAGGTGTGTGAAGTCATAGAGTGGAGGTGTGTGAAGTCAGAAAGGAGGTGTGTGAAGTCATAGAATTGAGGTGTGTGAATTCAGAATGGAGGAGTTTGAACACTTAGAATGGAGGTGTGTGTAATCACAATGGAGGTGTGTGAAGTCATAGAATGGAGGTGTGTGAAGTCACAGAATGGAGGTGTGTAAAGTCATAGAATGGAGGGGTGAAGTCAGAATGGAGGTATGGGAAGTCATAGAATGGAAGTATGTCAAATCAAATTGGAGGGGTGTGAAGTAAGAGTAGGGAGGTGTGTGAAGTCATAGAATGGAGGTGGGTGAAGTCATAGAATGGTGGTGTGTGAAGTCACAGAATTGAGGTGTATGAAGTCATATATTGGAGGCGTGTGAAATCAAAATTGAGGTGAGAAGTCATAGAATGGAGGTGTCTGAAGTCATAGAATCGAGGTGTGTGAAGTCATAGAATGGAAGTGTGTAAAGTCATAGAATGGAGGTGTGTGAAATCAGAGAATGGAGGTTGGTGAAGTCACAGAATGGAGGTGTGTGAACTCAGTGTGGAGGTGTGTGAAGTCACAGAATGGACGTGTGTGAAGACATAGAATGGATGTGTGTGAAGTCATAGAATGGAGGTGTGTGAGGTCAGAATGGAGGTGTGTGAAGTCACCGAATGGAGGTGTGTGAACTCAGAATAGAGGTGTGTGAAATCACAGAATGGGGGTTTGTGAAGTCATAGAATATAGGTGTGTGAAATCAGAGAATGGATGATTCTGAAGTAAGAATGAAGGTGTGTGAAGTCATAGAATCGAGGTGTGTGAAGTCATGGAATTGAGGTGTGTGAAGTCAAAGAATGGAAGTGTGTGAAGTCAAAATGGAGGTCTGTGAAGTCACAGAATGGAGGTGTGTGAAGTCACAGAATGCAGGTGTATGAAGTCAAAATGGTGTTGTGTGAAGTCACAAATGGAGGTGTGTGAAGTCAAAGAATGGAGATGTGTGAAGTCACGGAATGGAGGTTTGTAAAGTCAAATATTGGAAGTGTGTGAAGTTACAGAAAGTAGATGTGTGAAGTCATAGAATGGAGGTGTGTGAAGTCATAGAATGGAGTGTGTGAAGTAAGTATGGACATGAGTGAAGTCACAGAATGGAGGTGTGTGAAGTCATAGAATGTTGGTGTATAAAGTCATAGAATGGAGGTGTATGAAGTCATAGAATGGAGGTGTGTGAAGTCAAAATGGTGGTGTGTGAAGTCACAGAATGGATGTGTGTGAAGTTATAAAATGGAGGTGTGTGAAGTCAGATTGGAGGTGTGTGAAGTCAGAGAACCGAGGTGTGTCAACTCAGAAAGGAGGTGTGTAAAGTCATAGAATGGAGGTGTGTGAAATCATAGAATTGAGGTGTGTGAATTCACAGAATTGATGTCTGTGAAGTCAGAATGGAGGTGTGTGAAGTCAGAATGGAGATGTGTGAAGTCACAGAATGGAGGTGTTTGAAGTCACAGTGCAGGTGTGTGAACTCATAGAATGGAGGTGTGTCAAGTCACATTGTAGGTATGTGAAGTCATAGAATGGAGGTGTGTGAAGTCTTAGAATGGATGTGTGAAGTCATAAATTGGAGGTGTGTGAAGTCGTAGAATGGAGGTGTGTGAAGTCATAGAATGGAGGTTTGTGAAGTCAGAGAATGGGCGTGTGTGAAGTCACAGAATGGAGGTGTGTGAAGTCACAGAATGGAGGTGTGTGAACTCATAGAATGGAGGTGTGTGAAGTCACAATGGAGGTGTGTGAAGTCATAGAATGGTCGTATGTGAAGTGACAGAATGGAGGTGTGGAAGTCATAGAATGGAGGTGTGTGAAGTCAGAATGGAGGTGTGTGATGTCACAGAATATAGGTGTGTGAATTCAGAATGGAGGTGTGTGAAGTCATAGAGTGGAGGTGTGTGAAGTTAGAAAGGAGGTGTGTGAAGTCATAGAATTGAGGTGTGTGAATTCAGAATGGAGGTGTGTGAACACTTAGAATGGAGGTGTGTGAAGTCACAGAATGGAGGTGTGTGAAGTCATAGAATGGAGGGGTGAAGTCAGAATGGAGGTATGGGAAGTAATAGAATGGAAGTATGTGAAGTCAAATTGGAGGGGTATGAATTCGGAGTATGGAGGTGTGCGAAGTCATAGCATGGAGGTGGGTGAAGTCATAGAATGGTGGTGTGTGAAGTCACAGAATTGAGGTGTATGAAGTCATATATTGGAGATGTGTGAAATCAAAATGGAGTGTGAAGTCATAGAATGGAGGTATCTGAAGTCATAGAATGGAGGTTTGTGAAGTCATAGAATGGAGGTGTGGAAGTCACAGAATGGAGGTGTGTGAAGTCAAAGATGGAGGTGGGTGAAGTCAAAGAATGGAGGTGTGTGAGGTCACAGAATTGAGGTGGTTGAAGTCATATATCGGAGGTGTGTGAAATCAAAATGGATGTGTGAAGTCATAGAATGGAGGTGTCTGAAGTAATAGAATGGAGGTGTGTGAAGTTCCAAAATGGAGGTTTGTGAATTCACAGAATAGAGGTGTGTGAAATCACAGAATGCAGGTGTGTGAACTCATTATGGAGGTGTGTGAAGTCAAAGAATGGAGGTGTGTGAAGTCAAAATGGTGGTGTGTGAAGTCAAAGAATGGAAGTGTGTGAAGTCAGATTGGAGGTGTGTGAAGTCACAGAACGAAGGTGTGTGAATTCAGAATGGAAGTGTGTGAAGTCATAGAATAGAGGTGTGTAAAGTCATAGTATGGAGGTGTGTGAAGTCAGAATGGAGGTGTGTGAAGTCACAGAATGGAGGTGTGTGAAGTCACAGAATGGAAGTGTGTGAAGTCAAAATGGATGTGTGTGAAGTCACAGAATGGAGGTGTGTGAAGTCACAGAATGGAGGTGTGTGAAGTCAAAATTGTGGAGTGTGAAGTCACAAATGGAAGTGTGAAGTCAGAATTTAGCTGTGTTAAATCATAGAATGGAGGTGTGTGAAGTCAAAGAATGGAGGTATGTGAAGTCATAGAATGGAGGTGTGTGAAGTCATAGAATGGAGGTGTGTGAAGTCATAGAATGGAGGTGTGTGAAGTCATAGAATGAAGGTGTGTGAAGTCAGAGAATGAAGGTGTGTTAAGTCACAGAATGGAGGTGTGTGAACTCAGAATGGAGGTGTGTGAAGTACCAGAATGGAGGTGTGGGAAGTCATAGAATGGAGGTGTATGAAGTCACAGAATGGAGATGTGTGAATTCATAGAATGGAGGTGTGTGAAGTCATAGAATGGAGGTGTGTGAAGTCACAGAATGGAGGTGTGTGAAGTCACAGAATGGAGGTGTGTGAAGTCACAGAATGGAGGTGTGTGAACACACAATGGAGGTGTGTGAAGTCAAAGAATCTAGGTGTGTGAAGTCATAGAATGGAAGTGTGTAAAGTCATAGAATGGAGGTGTGTGAAGCCAGAATTGAGGTGTGTGAAGTCACAGAATTGAGGTGTGTGAACTCAGAATGGAGGTGTGTGAAGTCACAAAATGGAGGTTTGTGAAGTCATAGAATGGAGGTGTGTGAAGTCATAGAAGTGATGTTTCTGAAGTAGAATGAAGGTCTGTGAACTCATAGAATTTAGGTGTGTGAAGTCAAAATTGAGGTGTGTGAACTCATAAAATTGACATGTGTGAAGTCATGGAATGGAGGTGCGTGAAGTCCAAAAATGGAGGTGTGTGAAGTCAAACAATGGTGGTGTGTGAAGTCACAGAATGGAGGTGTGTGAAGTCAAAGAATGGAAGTGTGTGAAGTCAAAATGGAGGTGTATGAAGTCACAGAATGGAGGTGTGTGAAGTCATAGAATGGACGTGTGTGAAGTCATAGAATGAAGGTGTGTGAAGACACAGAATGAAGGTGTGTTAACTCACAGAATGGAGGTGTGTGAACTCAGAATGGAGGTGTGTGAAGAACCAGAATGGAGGTGTGGGAAGTCATAGAATGGAGATGTGTGAATTCATAGAATGGAGGTGTGTGAAGTCATAGAATGGAGGTGTGTGAAATCACAGAATGGAGGTGTGTGAAATCACAGAATGGAGGTGTGTGAAGTCACAGAATGGAGGTGTGTGAACACACAATGGAGGTGTGTGAAGTCAAAGAATGGAGGTGTGTGAAGTCATAGAATGGAAGTGTGTGAAGTCATAGAATGGAGGTGTGTGAAGCCAGAATTGAGGTATGTGAAGTCACAGAATTGAGGTGTGTGAACTCAGAATGGAGGTGTGTGAAGTCACAGAATGGAGGTTTGTGAATTCATAGAATGGAGGTGTGTGAAGTCAAAATGGAGGTGTGTGAACTCATAAAATGGACATGTGTAAAGTCATGGAATGTAGCTGTGTGAAGTCCAAAAATGGAGGTGTGTGAAGTCAAACAATGGTGGTGTGTGAAGTCACAGAATGGAGGTGTGTGAAGTCAAAGAATGGATGTGTGTGAAATCAAAATGGAGGTGTGTGAAGTCACAGAATGGACTTGTGTGAAGTCACAGAATGGAGGTGTGTGAAGTCAGAGAATGAAGGTGTGTGAAGTCACAGAATGGAGGTGTGTGAACTCACAATGGAAGTGTGTGAAGTCAAAATGGAAGTGTGTGAAGACAAAATGGAAGAGTGTGAACTCATAGAATGGAGGTGTGTGAAGTTATGGAATGGAGGTGTGTGAAGCCAAAGAATGGAGGTGTGTGAAGTCAAAAAATAAACTGTGTGCAGTCACAGAATGGAGGTTTGTGAAATCACAGAATGGAGGTTTGTGAAGTCAAAAAGGTGGTGTGTAGAGTCACAAATGGAGGTGTGTGAACTCATAGAATGGAGGTGTGTGAAGTCAAAGAATGGAGGTGTGTGAAGTCATCGAATGGAGGTGTGGGAAGCCATGGGATCGAGGTGTGTGAAGTCAAAGAATGGAGGTGTGTGAAGTCAGAATGGAGTTGTGTGAAGTCATAGAATGGAAGTGTGTGAAGTCAGAATGCAGGTGTGTGAAGTCATAGAATGGAGGTGTGTGAAGTCAGAATGGAGGTGGGTGAACTCATAGAATGGAGGTGTGTGAAGTCACAGAAGGGAGGTATGTGAAGTCAAAATGGTGTTGTGTGAAGTCACAAATAGAGGTGTGTGAAGTCACAGAATGGAGGTGTGTGAAGTCAAATTGGAGGTGTGTGAAGTCAAACAATGGAGGTGTGTGAAGTCAGAATAGAGGTTTGCGAAGTCATAGAATGGAGGTGTGTGAAGTAAGAATGGAGCTATGGAAAGTCATAGAATGGAGGTGTGTGAAGTCAGAATGGAGGTGTGTGAACTCGGAATGGAGGTGTGTGAAGTCACAATGGAGGTATGTGAAGTCATAGAATGGTGGTTATGAAGTCACAGAATGGAGGTGTGTGAAGCCACAGAATGGAGTTGTGTGAAGTCATAGAATGGAGATGTGTGAAATCACAGAATGGAGGTTGGTGAAATCATAGAATGGAGGTGTATGAAGTCTGAGAATCGAGGTGTGTGATGTCACAGAATGGATATGTGTGAACTCACAATGGAGGTGTGTAAAGTCACAGAATGGAGTTGTGTGACGTCATAGAATGGAAGTGTGTGAAGTCAGAATTGAGGTGTGTGAAGTCACAGAATGGAGGTGTGTGAACTCAGAATGGAGGTGTGTGAGGGCACAGAATGGAGGTGTGTGAAGTCATAGAATGGAGGTGTGCAAAATCATAGAATGGAGGTGTGTGAAGTCACAGAATTGAGGTGTGTGAAGTCAGAATGGAGATGTGTGAAGTGAGAATGGAGGTGTGTGAAGTCATAGAATGGAGATGTGTGAACTCACAATGCAGGTGTGTGAACTCATAGATTGGAGGTGTGTGAAGTCATAAAATGGACGGGTGTGAAGTCAGAATGGAGATTTGTGAAGTCACAGAATGGAGGTGTGTGAAGTCATAGAAGGTTGGTGTGTGAATTCAGAATGGAGAAGTGTGAAGTCACAATGGAGGTATGTGAAGTCATAGAATGGTGGTTTTGAAGTCACAGAATGGAGGTGTGTGAAGCCACAGAATGGAGTTGTGTGAAGTCACAGAATGAAGATGTGTGAATTCAGAGAACGGAAGAGTATGAAGTCATTGAATGGAGGTGTGTGAAGTCATAGAATGGAGGTGTATGAAGTCATAGAATGGAGGTGTGTGAAGTCACAGAATGGAGGTGTGTGAAGTCAGAATAGAGGTGTGCGAAGTCATAGAATGGAGGTGTGTGAAGTCATAGAATGGAGCTGTGTGAAGTCAGAATGGAGATGTGTGAAGTCACAGAATGGAGGTGTGTGAAATCATAGAATGTAGGTGTGTGAAGTCATAGAATGGAGGTGTATGAAGTCATAGAATGGAGGTGTGTGAAGTCAGAATGGAGATGTGTGAAGTCACAGAATGGAAGTGTGTGAAGTCATAGAATGTTGGTGTGTAAAGTCATAGAATGGAGGTGTATGAAGTCATAGAATGGAGATGTGTGAAGTCAGAATGCAGGTGTGTGAAGTCCTAGAATGGCGGCGTGTAACGTCATAGAATGGAGGTGGGTGAACTCATAGAATGGAGGTGTGTGAAGTCATAGAATGGAGGTGTGTGAAGTCAGAATGGAGATGTGTGAAGTCACAGAATGGATGTGTGTGAAGTCATAGAATGGAGGTGTGTGAAATCATAGAATGGAGGTGTGTGAAGTGACAGAATTGAGGTGTGTGAAGTCAGAATGGAGGTGTGCGAAGCCAGAATGGAGGTGTGGGAAGTCATAGAATGGAGGTGTGTAAAGTCAGAATGCAGGTGTCTGAACTCATATTATGGAGTTGTGTGAAGTCACAATGTAGGTATGTGAAGTCATAGAATGGAGGTGTGTGAAGTCATAGATTGGAGGTGTGTGAAGTCACAAAATGGAGGTGTGTGAAGTCATGGAATGGAGGCGTGTGAAGTCACAGAATGGAGGTGTGTGAAGTCAAAAAGTTGGCGTGTGAAGTCACTAATGGATGTGTTTGAAGTCACAGAATGGAGGTGTGTGAAGTCAAAGAATGGAGGTGTGTGAAGTCATCGAATGGAGGTTGTGAAGTCACAGAATGGAGGTGTGGGAAGTCAGAATGGAGATGTGAGAAGTCATAGAATGGAGATGTGTGAAGTCAGAATGGAGGTGTGTGAAGTCATTGAATGGAGGTATGTGAACTCATAGAATGGAGGTGTGTGAAGTCACAATGGAGGTGTGTGAAGTCATAGAATGGTGGTTTGTGAAGTCACAGAAAGGAGGTGTGGAAGTCATAGAATGGAGGTGTGTGAAGTCAGAATGGAGGTGTGTGAAATCACAGAATGGAGTTGTGTGAATTCAGAATGGAGGTGTGTGAAGTCATAGAATGTAGGTGTGTGAAGTCATAGAATGGAGGTGTGTGAAATCATAGAATGGAGATGTGTGAAGTCACAGAATGGAGGTGTGTGAACACATAGAATGGAGGTGTGTGAAGTCATAGAATGGAGGTGTGTGAAGTCAGAATGGAGATGTGTGCAGTCACAGAATGGAGGTGTGTGAAGTCATAGAATGTTGGTGTGTGAAGTCATAGAATGGAGGTGTATGAAGTCATAGAATGCAGGTGTGTGAAGTCAGAATGCAGGTGTGTTAAGTCATAGAATGGCGGTGTGTGAAGTCATAGAATGGAGGTGGGTGAAGTGATAGAATGGAAGTGTGTGAAGTCATTGAATGTTGGAGTGTGAAGTCATAGAATGGAGGTGTGTGAAGTCATAGAATGGAGGTGTGTGAAGTCACAAAAGGAAGGTGTGTGAAGTCACAGATGGAGTTGTGTGAAGTCACAATGGAAGAGTTTGAAGTCATAGCATGGATGTTTGTGAAGCCACAGAATGGAGGTGTGTGAAGTCAGAATAGAGGTGTGCGAAGTCATAGAATGGAGGTGTGTGAAGTAAGAATGGAGCTGTGTGAATTCATAGAATGGAGGTGTGTGAATTCAGAATGGAGGTGTGTGAAGTCAGAGAATAGAGTTGTGTTAAGTCACAGAATGGAGGAGTATGAAGTCAGGTTGGAGGTGTGTGAAGTCACAGAATGGATATGTGTGAACTCACAATGGAGGTGTGTAAAGTCACAGAATGGAGGTGTGTGACCTCATAAAAAGGAAGTGTGTGAATTCATAGAATGGAGGTGTGAAGTCACTTAATGGAGGTGTGTGAACACCTAATGGACGTGTGTGAAGGCACAGAATGGAGGTGTGTTAAGTCATAGAATGGAGGTGTGTGAAGTCACAATGCAGGTGTGTGAACTCATAGTTTGGAGGTGTGTGAAGTCATAGAATGGAGGTGTGTGAAGTCAGAATGGAGATGAGTGAAGTCATAGAATGGAGGTGTGTGAAGTCATAGAATGTTGGTGTGTCAAGTCATAGAATGGAGGTGTATGATGTCATAGAATGGAGGTGTGTGAAGTCAGAAAGAAGGTATGTGAAGTCATAGAATGGCGGTGTGTGAAGTCAAAGAATGGAGGTGTGTGAAGTCAGAATAGAGGTTTGCGAAGTCATAGAATGGAGGTGTGTGAAGTAAGAATGGAGCTATGGAAAGTCATAGAATGGAGGTGTGTGAAGTCAGAATGGAGGTGTGTGAACTCGGAATGGAGGTGTGTGAAGTCACAATGGAGGTATGTGAAGTCATAGAATGGTGGTTATGAAGTCACAGAATGGAGGTGTGTGAAGCCACAGAATGGAGTTGTGTGAAGTCATAGAATGGAGATGTGTGAAATCACAGAATGGAGGTTGGTGAAATCATAGAATGGAGGTGTATGAAGTCTGAGAATCGAGGTGTGTGATGTCACAGAATGGATATGTGTGAACTCACAATGGAGGTGTGTAAAGTCACAGAATGGAGTTGTGTGACGTCATAGAATGGAAGTGTGTGAAGTCAGAATTGAGGTGTGTGAAGTCACAGAATGGAGGTGTGTGAACTCAGAATGGAGGTGTGTGAAGGCACAGAATGGAGGTGTGTGAAGTCATAGAATGGAGGTGTGCAAAATCATAGAATGGAGGTGTGTGAAGTCACAGAATTGAGGTGTGTGAAGTCAGAATGGAGATGTGTGAAGTGAGAATGGAGGTGTGTGAAGTCATAGAATGGAGATGTGTGAACTCACAATGCAGGTGTGTGAACTCATAGATTGGAGGTGTGTGAAGTCATAAAATGGACGGGTGTGAAGTCAGAATGGAGATTTGTGAAGTCACAGAATGGAGGTGTGTGAAGTCATAGAAGGTTGGTGTGTGAATTCAGAATGGAGAAGTGTGAAGTCACAATGGAGGTATGTGAAGTCATAGAATGGTGGTTTTGAAGTCACAGAATGGAGGTGTGTGAAGCCACAGAATGGAGTTGTGTGAAGTCACAGAATGAAGATGTGTGAATTCAGAGAACGGAAGAGTATGAAGTCATTGAATGGAGGTGTGTGAAGTCATAGAATGGAGGTGTATGAAGTCATAGAATGGAGGTGTGTGAAGTCACAGAATGGAGGTGTGTGAAGTCAGAATAGAGGTGTGCGAAGTCATAGAATGGAGGTGTGTGAAGTCATAGAATGGAGCTGTGTGAAGTCAGAATGGAGATGTGTGAAGTCACAGAATGGAGGTGTGTGAAATCATAGAATGTAGGTGTGTGAAGTCATAGAATGGAGGTGTATGAAGTCATAGAATGGAGGTGTGTGAAGTCAGAATGGAGATGTGTGAAGTCACAGAATGGAAGTGTGTGAAGTCATAGAATGTT
>JANJXV010001809.1:62500-72541 GCA_024803745.1 Megascapheus bottae | reverse complement strand
TAAGGGTAAGTGTTAGGGTTAGGGTTAGGGTTAGGTTTAATGTTGGGGTTAAAGTTAGGGTTAGGGTAACGGTTAGGGTTAGGGTTAGGGTTAGGTTTAGGGTTAGGTTTAGGGTTACGTTTAGGGTTAGGGTTAGGATTAGGGTAATGGTATGTGTTAGGGTATGTGTTAGGGTTAGGATTAGGGTTAGGGTTAGTGTTAGGGTAAGGGTAAGGGTAAGGTTTAGGGTTAGGGTTAGGGTAAGGGTAAGGGTTAGGGTTAGGGTTAGGGTTCGGTTTAGTGTTGGGGTTAAGGTTAGGGTTAGGGTAATGGTTAGGGTTAGGGTTAGAGTTAGGTTTAGGGTTAGGTTTAGGGTTACGGTTAGGGTTAGAGTTAGGATTAGGGTAAGGGTATGAGTTAGGGTATGTGTTAGGGTTAGGATTAGGGTTAATGTTAGGGTAAGGGTAAGCGTAAGGTTTAGGGTTAGGGTTAGGGTTAAGGTAAGGGTAAGGGTTAGAGTTAAAGTTAGATTTAGGGTAAGGGTTAGGGTTAGGTTTAGAGTAAGGGTAAGTTTTAGGGTTAGATTTAGGGTTAGAGTAAGGGTAAGGGTTAAGGTTAGGGTTAGGGTTAGGGTTAGGGTAAGGGTAAGGGTTAGGGTTAAGTTAGGGTTAGGGTTAGGGTTAGAGTTAGGGTTAGGGTAAGGGTTAGGGTTAGGATTATTTTTAGGATTAGGTTAAGGGTAAGGGTTAGGGTTAGTGTTAGGGTTAGGGTTAGTGTTGAGTTTAGGTTAGGGTTAGGAAAAGGTTAAGGTTTTTATTAGGGTTAGGTTTAGGGTTAGGTTTAGTGTTACAATTAGGGTTAAGGTTAGGGTTAGGGTAAGGGTATGTGTTAAGTTTAAGGTGAGGGTTAGGGTTAGGTTTAGTATTAGGGTAAGTGTGAGGGTTAGGGTTAGGGTTAGGGTTAAGGTAAGGGTAAGGGTTAGTGTTAGGTTTAGGGTTAGGTTTAGGGTAAGGGTTAGGGGTAGGTTTAGGTAAGGGTAAGGTTTATGGTTAGGGTTAGGGTTAGGGTAAGGGCAAGGGTTAGGTTATTGTTAGGTTTAGAGTTACGTTTAGGTTTAGGGTAATGGTAAGTGTTAGGGTTAGGGTTAGGGTTAGGGTAAGGTTTAGTTTTGGGGTTAGGGTTAGGGTTGGGGTTAGGGTAAGGGTATGTGTTAGGGTTAGGGTTAGGGTTAGGATAAGGGAAAGGTTAGGGAAGTTTTAGGGTTATGGGTAAGGGTTAGGGTAAGGTTTAGGGTTAGGGTTAGGGTTAGGGTTAAGGTTAAGGTTAGGGTTAGGGATAGGGTAAGGGTAAGGGTTAGGTTAGGGTTAGGGTTATGGTTAGGGTAAGGGTTAGGGTTAGGGTTAGGGTTAGGGTAAGGGTTAGGTTAGGGTTAGGGTTATGGTTAGGGTAAGGGTTAGGGTTAGGATTAGGGTTAGGTTTAGGGTTAGGGTTACGGTTAGGGTTAGGGTAAGGGTAAGGGTTAGGGTTAAGTTTAGGGTTAGGGTTAGTGTTAGGGTTAGGGTTAGGAAAAGGATAAGGGTTAGGGTTAAGTTTAGGTTTAGGGTTAGGGATAGGGTTAAGGTTAGGGGTAGGGGTAGGTTTAGAGTTAGGTTTTGGGTTAGGGTTAGGGTAAGTGTAAGGGTTAGGGTTAAGGTTAAATTTAGGTTATGGTTAGGGTTACGGTTAGCGTTAGGGTTAGGGTTAGGTTTCGTGTTGGGGTTAAGGTTAGGGTTAGGGTAATGATAGGGATTGGATTAGGGTTAGGTTTAGGGTTATGTTTAGTGTTAAGTTTAGGATTAGGGTTAGGATTAGGGTAAGGGTATGTGTTAGGGTATGTGTTAGGGTTAGGGTTAGGTTTAGTGTTAGGGTAAGGGTAAGCGTAAGGTTTAGGTTTAGGGTTAGGTTTAGAGTAAGGGTAAGGTTTAGGGTTATGGTTAGGGTTAGGGTATGGGTAATGGTAAGGGTTAGGTTTAGGGTTAAGGTCAGGGTAAGGGTTAGGGTTAGGGTTAGGGTTAGAGTAAGATTTAGGGTTAGGGTTAGGGTTAGGGTAGGGGTAAGGGTAAGGGTAAGTGTTAGTGTAAGTTTTAGAGTTAGCATAATGGTAATGGTTAGGGTTAGGGTTAGGGTTAGGGGTTAGGGTTAGTTTTAGGGTTAGGGTTAGGGTTAGGTTTAGGGTAAGGTTTAGGGTTAGAGGTCAGAGTTAGTGTTAGGGTTAGGTTAAGGGTTAGGGTTAGGGTTAGGGTTACGATAAGGGTTAGCATTAGGGTTAGGGTTAGGGTTAGGGTAAGTGTTAGGGTTAGGGTAAGGTTTAGGGTTAGGGTTAGTGTTAGGGTTAGGGTAAGTATTAGGGTTAGGGTTAGGATTAGGGTTGGGTAAGGATTAGGGTTAGGGATAGGGTTAGGTTAAGGGTAAGATTTAGGGTTAGGGTTAGGACAAGGGTTAGGTTTAGGGTTACGGTTACGGTTAGAGTAAGGGTAAGTGTTAGTGTTAGGGTTAGTGTTAGGGTAAGTGTTAGGTTAAGGGTTAGGGTTCAGTTTAGGTTTAGGGTTAGGGTTAGGGCTAGTTTTAGGCTTAGGGTTAGCGTTATGGTTAGGGTAAGGGTAAGGGTTAGGGTCCAGGTAAGCATTAGGTTTAGGGTTAGGGTTAGGGTAAGGGTAAGGTTTAGGGTTAGGGTTAGGGTTAGGGTCAGGGAAAGTAAGGGTTAGGGTTAAGGTTAGGTTTAGGGTTAGGGTTAGGGTTAAGGTTAGGGTTAGGGATGGGTAAGAAATAGACTTAGGATTAGGTTAGGGTTAGTGTTAGGGTTAGGGTTAGTTTAAGGTTTAGGGTTAGGGTTAGTGTAAGGGTAAGGGTCAGGGTTAGGATTAGGGTTAGGGTTAAGGTAAGGGTTAGAGATGGGTTAAGGTTACGGTTAGGTTTAGGATTAGGGTTAGGGTAAGGGTAAGGGTTAGGATTAGGGTTAGGGTTAGGTTTAGTGTTGGGGTTAAGGTTAGGGTTAGGGTAATGGTTAGGGTTAGGGTTAGGGTTAGGTTTAGGGTTAGGTTTAGGGTTACGTTTAGGGTTAGGGTTAGGATTAGGGTAAGGGTATGTGTTAGGGTATATGTTAGGGTTAGGGTTAGGGTTAGTGTTAGGGTAAGGGTAAGGTAAGGGTTAGGGTTAGGGTTAGGGTTAAGGTAAGGGTAAGGGTTAGGTTTAGGGTTAGGGTTAGGTTTAGTGTTGGGGTTATGGTTATGGTTACGGTAAGTGTTAGGGTTACGGTTAGGGTTAGGGTTAGGTTAGGGTAAGTGTTAAGGTTAGGGTTAGGGTTAGGGTTAGGCTTAGGTTTAGGTTTAGGGTTAGGGTTAGGGTAAGGGTAAGATATAGGGTTAGGGTTACGGTTAGTTTTAGGGGTAGAGTTAGGGTTAGGATAAAGGTTAGGATTAGGGTTAAGGATACGGTTAGGTTAAGGCTAAAAGTTAGTTTTAGGGTTAGGGTTAGTGTAAGTGTTATTGTAAGGGTTAGGGTTCAGGTTAGGGTTAGGGTTAGGGTTAGGTTTAGGGCTAGGATAAGGGTTAGGGTTAGGGTTAAGTTTAGGGTTAGGTTTAGGGTTAGGGTAAGGGTAAGGGTAAGGGCAAGGGTTAGGGTTAGGCTTAGTGTGAGGTTTAGTGTTGGGGTTAATGTTATGGTTAGGGTAAGGGTTAGGGTTAGGGTTAGGGTTAGCTTTAGGGTTAGGTTTAGGGTTACGTTTAGGGTTAGGGTTAGGATTAGGGTAATGGTATGTGTTAGGGTATGTGTTAGGGTTAGGATTAGGGTTAGGGTTAGTGTTAGGGTAAGGGTAAGGGTAAGGTTTAGGGTTAGGGTTAGGGTTAGGGTAAGGGTAAGGGTTAGGGTTAGGGTTAGGGTTCGGTTTAGTGTTGGGGTTAAGGTTAGGTTTAGGGTAATGGTTAGGGTTAGGGTTAGAGTTAGGTTTAGGGTTAGGTTTAGGGTTACGGTTAGGGTTAGAGTTAGGATTAGGGTAAGGGTATGAGTTAGGGTATGTGTTAGGGTTAGGATTAGGGTTAATGTTAGGGTAAGGGTAAGCGTAAGGTTTAGGGTTAGGGTTAGGGTTAAGGTAAGGGTAAGGGTTAGAGTTAAAGTTAGATTTAGGGTAAGGGTTAGGGTTAGGTTTAGAGTAAGGGTAAGTTTTAGGGTTAGATTTAGGGTTAGAGTAAGGGTAAGGGTTAAGGTTAGGGTTAGGGTTAGGGTTAGGGTAAGGGTAAGGGTTAGGGTTAAGTTAGGGTTAGGGTTAGGTTAGAGTTAGGGTTAGGGTAAGGGTTAGGGTTAGGATTATTTTTAGGATTAGGTTAAGGGTAAGGGTTAGGGTTAGTGTTAGGGTTAGGGTTAGTGTTGGGTTTAGGTTAGGGTTAGGAAAAGGTTAAGGTTTTTATTAGGGTTAGGTTTAGGGTTAGGTTTAGTGTTACAATTAGGGTTAAGGTTAGGGTTAGGGTAAGGGTATGTGTTAAGTTTAAGGTGAGGGTTAGGGTTAGGTTTAGTATTAGGGTAAGGGTGAGGGTTAAGGTTAGGGTTAGGGTTAAGGTAAGGGTAAGGGTTAGTGTTAGGTTTAGGGTTAGGTTTAGGGTAAGGGTTAGGGTTAGGTTTAGGTAAGGGTAAGGTTTATGGTTAGGGTTAGGGTTAGGGTAAGGGCAAGGGTTAGGTTATTGTTAGGTTTAGAGTTACGTTTAGGTTTAGGGTAATGGTAAGTGTTAGGGTTAGGGTTAGGGTTAGGGTAAGGTTTAGTTTTGGGGTTAGGGTTAGGGTTGGGGTTAGGGTAAGGGTATGTGTTAGGGTTAGGGTTAGGGTTAGGATAAGGGAAAGGTTAGGGAAGTTTTAGGGTTATGGGTAAGGGTTAGGGTAAGGTTTAGGGTTAGGGTTAGGGTTAGGGTTAAGGTTAAGGTTAGGGTTAGGGATAGGGTAAGGGTAAGGGTTAGGTTAGGGTTAGGGTTATGGTTAGGGTAAGGGTTAGGGTTAGGGTTAGGGTTAGGGTAAGGGTTAGGTTAGGGTTAGGGTTATGGTTAGGGTAAGGGTTAGGGTTAGGATTAGGGTTAGGTTTAGGGTTAGGGTTACGGTTAGGGTTAGGGTAAGGGTAAGGGTTAGGGTTAAGTTTAGGGTTAGGGTTAGTGTTAGGGTTAGGGTTAGGAAAAGGATAAGGGTTAGGGTTAAGTTTAGGTTTAGGGTTAGGGATAGGGTTAAGGTTAGGGGTAGGGGTAGGTTTAGAGTTAGGTTTTGGGTTAGGGTTAGGGTAAGTGTAAGGGTTAGGGTTAAGGTTAAATTTAGGTTATGGTTAGGGTTACGGTTAGCGTTAGGGTTAGGGTTAGGTTTCGTGTTGGGGTTAAGGTTAGGGTTAGGGTAATGATAGGGATTGGATTAGGGTTAGGTTTAGGGTTATGTTTAGTGTTAAGTTTAGGATTAGGGTTAGGATTAGGGTAAGGGTATGTGTTAGGGTATGTGTTAGGGTTAGGGTTAGGTTTAGTGTTAGGGTAAGGGTAAGCGTAAGGTTTAGGTTTAGGGTTAGGTTTAGAGTAAGGGTAAGGTTTAGGGTTATGGTTAGGGTTAGGATATGGGTAATCGTAAGGGTTAGGTTTAGGGTTAAGGTCAGGGTAAGGGTTAGGGTTAGGGTTAGGGTTAGAGTAAGATTTAGGGTTAGGGTTAGGGTTAGGGTAGGGGTAAGGGTAAGGGTAAGTGTTAGTGTAAGTTTTAGAGTTAGCATAATGGTAATGGTTAGGGTTAGGGTTAGGGTTAGGGGTTAGGGTTAGTTTTAGGGTTAGGGTTAGGGTTAGGTTTAGGGTAAGGTTTAGGGTTAGAGGTCAGAGTTAGTGTTAGGGTTAGGTTAAGGGTTAGGGTTAGGGTTAGGGTTACGATAAGGGTTAGCATTAGGGTTAGGGTTAGGGTTAGGGTAAGTGTTAGGGTTAGGGTAAGGTTTAGGGTTAGGGTTAGTGTTAGGGTTAGGGTAAGTATTAGGGTTAGGGTTAGGATTAGGGTTGGGTAAGGATTAGGGTTAGGGATAGGGTTAGGTTAAGGGTAAGATTTAGGGTTAGGGTTAGGACAAGGGTTAGGTTTAGGGTTACGGTTACGGTTAGAGTAAGGGTAAGTGTTAGTGTTAGGGTTAGTGTTAGGGTAAGTGTTAGGTTAAGGGTTAGGGTTCAGTTTAGGTTTAGGGTTAGGGTTAGGGCTAGTTTTAGGCTTAGGGTTAGCGTTATGGTTAGGGTAAGGGTAAGGGTTAGGGTCCAGGTAAGCATTAGGTTTAGGGTTAGGGTTAGGGTAAGGGTAAGGTTTAGGGTTAGGGTTAGGGTTAGGGTCAGGGAAAGTAAGGGTTAGGGTTAAGGTTAGGTTTAGGGTTAGGGTTAGGGTTAAGGTTAGGGTTAGGGATGGGTAAGAAATAGACTTAGGATTAGGTTAGGGTTAGTGTTAGGGTTAGGGTTAGTTTAAGGTTTAGGGTTAGGGTTAGTGTAAGGGTAAGGGTCAGGGTTAGGATTAGGGTTAGGGTTAAGGTAAGGGTTAGAGATGGGTTAAGGTTACGGTTAGGTTTAGGATTAGGGTTAGGGTAAGGGTAAGGGTTAGGATTAGGGTTAGGGTTAGGTTTAGTGTTGGGGTTAAGGTTAGGGTTAGGGTAATGGTTAGGGTTAGGGTTAGGGTTAGGTTTAGGGTTAGGTTTAGGGTTACGTTTAGGGTTAGGGTTAGGATTAGGGTAAGGGTATGTGTTAGGGTATATGTTAGGGTTAGGGTTAGGGTTAGTGTTAGGGTAAGGGTAAGGTAAGGGTTAGGGTTAGGGTTAGGGTTAAGGTAAGGGTAAGGGTTAGGTTTAGGGTTAGGGTTAGGTTTAGTGTTGGGGTTATGGTTATGGTTACGGTAAGTGTTAGGGTTACGGTTAGGGTTAGGGTTAGGTTAGGGTAAGTGTTAAGGTTAGGGTTAGGGTTAGGGTTAGGCTTAGGTTTAGGTTTAGGGTTAGGGTTAGGGTAAGGGTAAGATATAGGGTTAGGGTTACGGTTAGTTTTAGGGGTAGAGTTAGGGTTAGGATAAAGGTTAGGATTAGGGTTAAGGATACGGTTAGGTTAAGGCTAAAAGTTAGTTTTAGGGTTAGGGTTAGTGTAAGTGTTATTGTAAGGGTTAGGGTTCAGGTTAGGGTTAGGGTTAGGGTTAGGTTTAGGGCTAGGATAAGGGTTAGGGTTAGGGTTAAGTTTAGGGTTAGGTTTAGGGTTAGGGTAAGGGTAAGGGTAAGGGCAAGGGTTAGGGTTAGGCTTAGTGTGAGGTTTAGTGTTGGGGTTAATGTTATGGTTAGGGTAAGGGTTAGGGTTAGGGTTAGGGTTAGCTTTAGGGTTAGGTTTAGGGTTACGTTTAGGGTTAGGGTTAGGATTAGGGTAATGGTATGTGTTAGGGTATGTGTTAGGGTTAGGATTAGGGTTAGGGTTAGTGTTAGGGTAAGGGTAAGGGTAAGGTTTAGGGTTAGGGTTAGGGTTAGGGTAAGGGTAAGGGTTAGGGTTAGGGTTAGGGTTCGGTTTAGTGTTGGGGTTAAGGTTAGGTTTAGGGTAATGGTTAGGGTTAGGGTTAGAGTTAGGTTTAGGGTTAGGTTTAGGGTTACGGTTAGGGTTAGAGTTAGGATTAGGGTAAGGGTATGAGTTAGGGTATGTGTTAGGGTTAGGATTAGGGTTAATGTTAGGGTAAGGGTAAGCGTAAGGTTTAGGGTTAGGGTTAGGGTTAAGGTAAGGGTAAGGGTTAGAGTTAAAGTTAGATTTAGGGTAAGGGTTAGGGTTAGGTTTAGAGTAAGGGTAAGTTTTAGGGTTAGATTTAGGGTTAGAGTAAGGGTAAGGGTTAAGGTTAGGGTTAGGGTTAGGGTTAGGGTAAGGGTAAGGGTTAGGGTTAAGTTAGGGTTAGGGTTAGGTTAGAGTTAGGGTTAGGGTAAGGGTTAGGGTTAGGATTATTTTTAGGATTAGGTTAAGGGTAAGGGTTAGGGTTAGTGTTAGGGTTAGGGTTAGTGTTGGGTTTAGGTTAGGGTTAGGAAAAGGTTAAGGTTTTTATTAGGGTTAGGTTTAGGGTTAGGTTTAGTGTTACAATTAGGGTTAAGGTTAGGGTTAGGGTAAGGGTATGTGTTAAGTTTAAGGTGAGGGTTAGGGTTAGGTTTAGTATTAGGGTAAGGGTGAGGGTTAAGGTTAGGGTTAGGGTTAAGGTAAGGGTAAGGGTTAGTGTTAGGTTTAGGGTTAGGTTTAGGGTAAGGGTTAGGGTTAGGTTTAGGTAAGGGTAAGGTTTATGGTTAGGGTTAGGGTTAGGGTAAGGGCAAGGGTTAGGTTATTGTTAGGTTTAGAGTTACGTTTAGGTTTAGGGTAATGGTAAGTGTTAGGGTTAGGGTTAGGGTTAGGGTAAGGTTTAGTTTTGGGGTTAGGGTTAGGGTTGGGGTTAGGGTAAGGGTATGTGTTAGGGTTAGGGTTAGGGTTAGGATAAGGGAAAGGTTAGGGAAGTTTTAGGGTTATGGGTAAGGGTTAGGGTAAGGTTTAGGGTTAGGGTTAGGGTTAGGGTTAAGGTTAAGGTTAGGGTTAGGGATAGGGTAAGGGTAAGGGTTAGGTTAGGGTTAGGGTTATGGTTAGGGTAAGGGTTAGGGTTAGGGTTAGGGTTAGGGTAAGGGTTAGGTTAGGGTTAGGGTTATGGTTAGGGTAAGGGTTAGGGTTAGGATTAGGGTTAGGTTTAGGGTTAGGGTTACGGTTAGGGTTAGGGTAAGGGTAAGGGTTAGGGTTAAGTTTAGGGTTAGGGTTAGTGTTAGGGTTAGGGTTAGGAAAAGGATAAGGGTTAGGGTTAAGTTTAGGTTTAGGGTTAGGGATAGGGTTAAGGTTAGGGGTAGGGGTAGGTTTAGAGTTAGGTTTTGGGTTAGGGTTAGGGTAAGTGTAAGGGTTAGGGTTAAGGTTAAATTTAGGTTATGGTTAGGGTTACGGTTAGCGTTAGGGTTAGGGTTAGGTTTCGTGTTGGGGTTAAGGTTAGGGTTAGGGTAATGATAGGGATTGGATTAGGGTTAGGTTTAGGGTTATGTTTAGTGTTAAGTTTAGGATTAGGGTTAGGATTAGGGTAAGGGTATGTGTTAGGGTATGTGTTAGGGTTAGGGTTAGGTTTAGTGTTAGGGTAAGGGTAAGCGTAAGGTTTAGGTTTAGGGTTAGGTTTAGAGTAAGGGTAAGGTTTAGGGTTATGGTTAGGGTTAGGGTATGGGTAATGGTAAGGGTTAGGTTTAGGGTTAAGGTCAGGGTAAGGGTTAGGGTTAGGGTTAGGGTTAGAGTAAGATTTAGGGTTAGGGTTAGGGTTAGGGTAGGGGTAAGGGTAAGGGTAAGTGTTAGTGTAAGTTTTAGAATTAGCATAATGGTAATGGTTAGGGTTAGGGTTAGGGTTAGGGGTTAGGGTTAGTTTTAGGGTTAGGGTTAGGGTTAGGTTTAGGGTAAGGTTTAGGGTTAGAGGTCAGAGTTAGTGTTAGGGTTAGGTTAAGGGTTAGGGTTAGGGTTAGGGTTACGATAAGGGTTAGCATTAGGGTTAGGGTTAGGGTTAGGGTAAGTGTTAGGGTTAGGGTTAGGGTTAGGGTAAGGTTTAGGGTTAGGGTTAGTGTTAGGGTTAGGGTAAGTATTAGGGTTAGGGTTAGGATTAGGGTTGGGTAAGGATTAGGGTTAGGGATAGGGTTAGGTTAAGGGTAAGATTTAGGGTTAGGGTTAGGATAAGGGTTAGGTTTAGGGTTACGGTTACGGTTAGAGTAAGGGTAAGTGTTAGTGTTAGGGTTAGTGTTAGGGTAAGTGTTAGGTTAAGGGTTAGGGTTCAGTTTAGGTTTAGGGTTAGGGTTAGGGTTAGTTTTAGGCTTAGGGTTAGCGTTAGGGTTAGGGTAAGGGTAAGGGTTAGGGTCCAGGTAAGCATTAGGTTTAGGGTTAGGGTTAGGGTAAGGGTAAGGTTTAGGGTTAGGGTTAGGGTTAGGGTCAGGGAAAGTAAGGGTTAGGGTTAAGGTTAGGTTTAGGGTTAGGGTTAGGGTTAAGGTTAGGGTTAGGGATGGGT
>JANJXV010001809.1:0-57500 GCA_024803745.1 Megascapheus bottae | reverse complement strand
TAAGAGTAAGGTTTAGGGTTAAGGTTAGGGTTAGGGTTAGGTTTAGTGTTAGGTTAGGGTTAGGGTTAGGATTAGGGAATGGGTAAGGGTTAGGGTTACGGTTAGGGTTAGGTTTAGGGCTAGGATAAGGGTTAGGGTTAGGGTTAAGTTTAGTGTTAGGTTCAGGTTTAGGGTAAGGGTAAGGGTAAGGTTTAGGGTTAATGTTAGGGTTAGGGTTGGGGTTAGGTTTAGGGTTAGGGTTAGGGAAAGAATAAGGTTTAGGGTTATGGTTAGGTTTAGGGTTAGGGTTACAGTTAAGGTTAGGGTTAGGGTTAGGGTAAGGGTAAGTGTTAGGTTTAGGTTTACGGTTAAGTTTACGGTTAGGTTTAGGGTTAGGGGTTACGGTTAGAGTTAGGTTTAGGGTTAGTGTTAGGGTAAGGGATAGGGTTAGGAATAGGGTTAGGGATAGGGTTAGGTTTAAGGTTATGGCTAGTGTAAGGGTAAGGGTTGGGGTTAGGTTTAGGGTTAGGGTTGAGGTTAAGGTTAGGGTTAGGTTAAGGGTAAGGGTTAGGTTATGGTTAGGGTAATGGTTAGGGTAAGGTTTAGGATAAGGTTTAGGGTTAGGTTTAGGGTTAGGGTTAGGGTTAGTGTTAGGGTTAGGGTAATGGTTAGGGTTAGGGTTAGGGTTAGGTTTAGGGTTAGGGTTAGTGTTAGGGTTAGGGTAATGGTTAGGGTTAGGTTTAGGTTTAGCATTAGGGTAAGGGTAAGGGTTAGGTTTAGGTTTAGAGTTAGGGTTAGGGTAAGGGTAAGGGTTAGGTTTAGGGTTAGGTTTAGGGTTACGGTTAGGGAAACGATAAGGGTTAGGGTTAAGTTTAGGTTTAGGGTTAGGCTAAGGGTTAAGGTTAGGGTTAGGGTTTGGGTTAGGTTAAGGGTAAGGTTTAGGGTTAAGTTTAGGGTTAGGGTTAGGGTAAGGTTTAGGGTTAGGATTAGTTTTAGGGTTAAGGTAAGTGTAAGGGTTAGGGTTATGGTTATTTTTAGGGCTAGTGTTGGGGTTAAGGTTAGGGTTAGGGTAAGGTTAAGGTTTTTATTAGGGTTAGGTTTAGGGTTAGGTTTAGTGTTACAATTAGGGTTAAGGTTAGGGTTAGGGTAAGGGCTAGGGTTAGGGTTAGGGTTAGGTTTAGGGTAAGGGTTAGGGATAGGATTAGGGTTAGAGTTAGTGTTACAATTAGGGTTAAGGTTAGGGTTAGCGTTAGGGTTAAGGTTAGGTTTTGGGTTAGGGTTAGGGTTGCAATTAGGGTTAAGGTTAGGGTTAGGGTTAGGGTTAGGGTTAGGTTTTGGGTTAGGTTTAGGGTTAGAGTAAGTGTAAGGGTTAGGGTTAAGGTTAGGGTTAGGGTTAGGTTTAGGGTTAGTGTTAGGGTTAGGGTTAGGTTTAGTGTTGGGGTTAAGGTTAGGGTTAGCGTAATGACAGGGTTTGAATTAGGGTTAGGTTTATGGTTAGGTTTTTATTACAGTTAGAATTAGGGTTAGGGTAAGGGTCTGTGTTAAGTTTAGGGTGAGGGTTAGGGTTAAGTTTAGCATTAGGGTAAGGTTAAGGGTTAGGGTTAGGGTTAGGGTTAGGGTTAGGAAAATGGTTAGAGTTAGGGTTAGGGTTAGGGTAAGGGTATGGTTTAGGTTAGGGTTAGGGTTAGGGTACGGATTAGGGTTAAGGTTAGGTTTAGGTTTAGGGTTAGGTTTAGGGTAAGGTTAGGTTTAAGTTTAGGGTTAGGTTTAGGGTTAGGGTTAGGGAAAAGATAAGGGTTAGGGTTAAGGTTAGGTTTAGAGTTAGGGTCAGGGTTAAGCTGAGGGTTTGGGTTGGGTTAGGGTTAGGTTTTCAGTTAGAGTTAGGGTAAGAGTAAGGGTTAGGTTTAGGGTTAGGGTTAGGTTTAGGGTTAGGGTTAGGGTTAGGATAAGGGTAAGGGTTATGGTTAAGGTTCGGTTTAGGGTTAGGTTTAGGGTTATTGTTAGGGTTTTGCTAAGGGTAAGGGTTAGAGTTAGGATTAGAGTTAGGGTTAGGGTAAGGGTTATGTTTAGGGTTAGGGTTAGGGTAAGGGTTAGGTTTAGGGTTAGGGTAAGGTTAAAGGTTAGGGTTAGGGTAAGGGTAAGGGTTGGGGTTAGGGTTAGGGTTAGGGTAAGGGTTAGGGGTTAGGGTTAGGTTTAGGGTAAGGGTTAGGTTTAGTGTTAGGGTTAGGTTTAGGGTAAGGGTTAGCGTTAGGGTTAGGGTTAGGTTAAGGGTAAGTGTTAGGGTTAGAGTTAGGGTTAGGGTAAGGTTATGTGTTAGGGTTAGGGTTAGGGTTAGGGTTAATGTAACAGTAAGGGTTAGAGTTAAGGTTA
Source organism: Megascapheus bottae (assembly GCA_024803745.1). Taxonomy (NCBI): domain Eukaryota; kingdom Metazoa; phylum Chordata; class Mammalia; order Rodentia; family Geomyidae; genus Megascapheus; species Megascapheus bottae. Next base: position 55,151 of record JANJXV010001809.1, on the reverse strand, counting down.
GGGTTAGGATTAGTTTTAGGGGTAGGGTTAGGGTAAGGGTTAGGGTTAAGGTAAGGGTTAGGTATAGGGTTAGGGTAAGGTTAAAGGTTAGGGTTAGGGTTAGGGTAAGGGTAAGGGCTGAGGTAAGGGTTAGGGTTAGGGTAAGGGTTAGGGGTTAGTGTTAGGTTTAGGGTAAGGGTTAGGGTTAGTGTTATGGTTAGGTTTAGGGTAAGGGTTAGCGTTAGGGTTAGGGTTAGGTTAAGGGTAAGTGTTAGGGTTAGAGTTAGGGTTAGGGTAAGGTTATGTGTGAGGGTTAGGGTTAGGGTTAGGGTTAATGTAACAGTAAGGGTTAGGGTTAAGGTTAGGGTTGTGATTAGTTTTAGGGTTAGGGTTAGGGTAAGGGTTAGGGTTAAGGTAAGGGTTAGGGATAGGGTTAGGGTTAGGGTTAGGTTTAGGGTTAGGGTTAGGGTAAGGCTAAGGGTTGGGGTTAGGGTTATTGTTAGGTTTAGTGTTGGGGTTAAGGTTAGGGTTAGGGTAACTGTTAGGGTTAGGGTTAGGGTTAGGTTTTGGCTTAGGTTTAGGGTTACGGTTAGGGTTAGTGTCAGGATTAGGGTAAGGGTATGTGTTAGGTTATGTGTTAGGGTTAGGGTTAGGGTTAGCCTTAGTGTAAGGGTAAGGTTAAGGTTTAGGGTAGGGTTAGGGTTAAGGTAAGGGTAAGGGTTAGGGTTAGGGTCAAGGTTAGCGTTAGATTTAGGGTAAGGGTTAGGGTTAGGTTTAAAGTAAGGGTAAGGTTTAGGGTTAGGTTAGGGTTAGGGTTAGCGTAAGGGTAAGGGTTAGGGGTAGGGTTAGAGTTAAGTTTAGGTTTACGGTTAGGGTAAGGGTAAGGGTTAGTTTTAGGATTGGGGTTAGAGTTAGGGTAACGGTTAGGTTTAGGGTAGGGGTTAGGGTAAGTTTAATTGTTAGGGTTAGGGTTAGGTTTAGGACAAAGGTAAGGTTTAGCGTTAGGGTTAGTGTTAGGGGTTAGGGTTAGGGTTAGGGTTAGCGGTAATGGTTAGGGTTAGGGTTAGGTTTAGGGAAAGGTTTAGGGTTAGGGGTTAGAGTTAGTGATAGGGTTAGGTTAAGGGTTAAGGTTAGTGGTATGATTAGGACAAGGGTTAGTGTTAGGGTTAGGTTTAGTGTTAGGGTAAGGGTTCGGGTTAGGGGTAGGGATAGGGTTAGGGTAAGGTTTAGGTTTAGGGTTAGGGTTAGGTTAAGGTAAGGGTTAGGGTTAGGAAAAGGGTTAGGGTTAGGTTTAGGGTTACGGTTAGTGTAAGGGTAAGTGTTAGTGTTAGGGTTAGGGTTAGGGTTAGGGTAAGGGTTAGGTTTAGGGTTAGGGTTAAGTTTAGGGTTGGATTAAGGTTAGGGTTAGCATTAGGGTTAGGGTAAGGGTTAGGAGTAGTGTTAGGGTTAGGGTTAGGATAAGGGTAAGGCTTAGGGTTAGGGTTAGGGGTTACAGTTAGGGTTAGGTTTAGCGTTAGGGTTAGGGTAAGGGTAATTGATAGGATTAGGGATAGGTTCAGGGTTAGGGTGTGGTTTAGGGTTAGGGTTAGGGTAAGGGTAAGGGTTAGGGTTAGGGTTAAGATTAGGGTTAAGTTTAGGGTTAGGGTTAGGGTAAGGGTAAGGGATAGGTTAGGGTTAGGGTTAGGGTTAGAGTAAGGGTTAGGGTTAGAATTAGGGTACGGGTAAACGTAAGGGTTAGGATTAAGGTTAGGGTTAGGGTTATTGTTAGGTTTAGGGTAAGGGTAATGGTTAGGTTTAGGTTTAGGGTTAGGATTAGGGTAAGGGTAAGGGTTAGGTCTAGGGTTAAAGTTAGCTTTAGGGTTAGGGTTATGGTTAGGGTTAGGGAAAGGATAAGGGTTAGGGTTAAGGTTAGGTTTAGGGGTAGGGTTAGGGTTAAGATTAGGGTTAGGGTTAGGGTAAGGGAAAGGGTTATGGTTAGGGTTAGGTTTAGGGTTAGGTTTAGGTTAAGGTTTAGGGTTCGGGTTAGGGTTAGGGTTAGGGTAAGGGTAAGGGTTAGGGTTAGGATTAGGGTTAGGGTTAGGGTAAGGGTTAGGGTTAGGGTTAGGTTTAGGGTTAGGGTTAGGGTAAGGGTAAGTGTTAGGGTTAGGGTTAGGCTTAGTGTTGGGGTTAAGTTTAGGGTTAGGGTAAGGGTTAGGGTTAGGGTTAGGGTAAGGGTTAGGGTTAAGGTTCGGGTTAGCTTTAGGGTTAGAGTAAGGGTAAGGGTTAGGGTTAAGTTTAGGGTTAGGGTAGGTTTAGGGTTAGGGTAAGGGTAAGGGTTAGGGTTAGGGTTAGGGTTAGGGTTAGGGTCAGGTAAGGGTTAGGTTTAGGGTTATCGTTAGGTTTAGGGTTAGGGTTAGGGTTAGGGTTAGGGAAAGTATAAGGGTTAAGATTAAGTTTAGGTTTAGGCTTAGGGTTTGGGTAAGGGTAAGGGTTAGGGTTAGTGTTAGGGTTAGGTTTAGGGTTAGGGTTAAGTTTAGGGTCAGGGTAAGTGTAAGAGTTAGGGTTAAGGTTAGGTTTAGGGTTTGGTTTTAGCGTTAGGGTTAGGGTTAGGTTTAGGGTAAGGGTTAGGGTTAAGATTAGGGTATGGGTAAGGTTTAGGGTTAGGGTTAGGTTTAGGGTTAGGGTTAGGGTAAGGGTTAGGGTTACGGTTAGGGTTACGGTTTGGTTTAGTGTTACGGTAATTGTAAGGGTTAGCGTTAGGGTTAGGGTTACTGTAAGGGTAAGGCTTAGGGTTAGGTTTAGGTTTAGGGTTAGGTTTAGGGTTAGGGTAAGGGTAAGGGTAAGGTTTAGTGTTAGGTTACCGTTAGGTTTAGGGTAGGGAAAAGGTAAGGGTTAGGGTTAGGGTTAGGTTTAGGTCTAGGGTAAGGGTTAGGGTTACGGTTAAGTTTAGGGTTAGTTTTAGGGTGAGGGTTAGGGTAAGGGTAAGGGTTAGTGTAGGGTTAAGGTGAGGTTTAGTGTTGGGGTTAATGTTAGGGTTAGGGTAAGGATTAGGGTTAGGGTTAGGTTTAGGTTTAGGGTTAGGTTTATGGTTACTGTTAGGGTTAGGTGAGGGTTAGGATAAGGGTATGTGTTAGGGTTAGGGTTAGGGTAAGGGTTAGGATTAGCATTAGGGTAAGGTAAGGGTTAGGTTTAGGGTTAAGGAAAGGGTTAGGGTTAGGGTTAGGGTTAGGATTAGGTTTAGGGTAAGGGTTAGGCTTAGGTTTAGGGTAAGGGTATGTGTAAGGTTTAGGGTTATGGTTACGGTTAGGGTTAGGGTTAGGGTAAGGGTAAGGGTTAGGTTTAGGGTTAGGTTTAGGGTTATGTTTCGGGTTAGGGTAAGGGTAAAGGTTAGGGTTAGGTTTAGGGTAAGGGTTAGGGTTAGGGTTAGGGTTAGGTTTAGGGTTAGGGTTAGGGTTAGGGAAATAATAAGGGTTAGGGTTATGGTTAGGTTTAGGGTTAGGGTTAGGTTAAGGGTAAGGGTTAGGTTTAGGTTTACGGTTATGTTTCGGGTTAGGGTAAGGGTAAAGGTTAGGGTTAGGGTTAGGGTAAGGGTTAGGGTTAGGGTTAGGGTTACGTTTAGGGTTAGGGTTAGGGTTAGAGAAATAATAAGGGTTAGGGTTATGGTTAGGTTTAGGGTTAGGGTTAGGTTAAGGGTAAGGGTTAGGTTTAGGTTTACGGTTAGGGTTAGGTTTAGGGTTAGGTGTTACGGTTAGCTTTAGTTTTAGGGTTAGGGTTAGGGTAAGGGTAAGGGATAGGGTTAGGGATAGGGTTAGGGTTAGGGTTAGGTTTAGGGTTAGGGCTAGACTAAGGGTAAGGGTTAGGGTTAGGTGTATCGTTAGGGTTAAGGTTAAGGTTAGGGTTAGGGTAAAGGTAATGGTTAGGTTAGGGTTACGGTAATGGTTAGGGTAAGGGTTATTATTAGGTATAGGGTTAGGTTTAGGGTTAGGGTTAGAGTTAGCGTAAACGTAAGGGTTAGTGTTAAAGTTAGGGTTTGGGTTAGGTTTAGGGTTAGGGTAAGGGTAAGTGTTAGGGTTAGGTTTAGGGTTAGGGTAAGGGTAAGGGTTAGGGTTACAGTTAGGGTTAGGGTTAGGTTTAGGTTTAGGGTTAGGGTTATGGTAAGTGTTAGGGTTAGGATTAGTTTTATGGTTAGTGTTAGGGTAAGGGTTGGGTTAGGTTTAGGGTAAGGGTAATGTTTAGGGTTATGGTTAGGGTTAGGGTTAGGTTTAGGGTAAGTGTAAGGGTTAGGTTTAGGGTTAGGTTTAGGGTTATGTTTCGGCTTAGGGTAAGGGTAAAGTTTAGGGTTAGGGTAAGGGTTAGGGTTAGGGTTAGGGTTCGGTTTAGGCTTAGGGTTAGGGTTAGGGAAATAATAAGGGTTAGGGTTATGGTTAGGTTTAGGGTTAGGGTTAGGTTAAGGGTAAGGGTTATGTTTAGGTTTACGGTTAGGGTTAGGTTTAGGGTTAGGTGTTACGGTTAGAGTTAGTTTTAGGGTTAGGGTTAGGGTAAGGGTAAGGGATAGGGTTAGGGATAGGGTTAGGGTTAGGGTTATGTTTAGGGTTAGGGCTAGAGTAAGGGTAAGGGTTAGGTTTAAGTGTATCGTTAGGGTTAAGGTTAAGGTTAGGGTTAGGGTAAAGGTAATGGTTAGGTTAGAGTTACGGTAATGGTTAGGGTAAGGGTTATTATTAGGTTTAGGGTTAGGTTTAGGGTTAGGGTTAGGGTTAGGGTTAGGGTAAGCGTAAGGGTTAGGGTTAAAGTTAGGGTTTGGGTTAGGTTTAGGGTTAGGGTAAGGGTAAGTGTTAGGGTTAGGTTTAGGGTTAGGGTTAGGGTAAGGGTAAGGGTTAGGTTTAGTTTAGGGTTAGGTTTAGGGGTATGGTTAGGGTTAGGGTTAGGGAAAGGATAAGGGTTAGGGTTAAGTTTAGGTTTAGGGTTAGGGTAAGGGTTAAGTTTAGGGTTAGGGTAAGGGTTAGGGTAAGGGTTAGGATTAGTTTTAGGGTTAGGGTAAGGCTTAGGGTTAGGGTTAGGGTTAGGTTTAGTGTTTGGGTTAAGGTTAGGGTTAGGGTAAGGTTAGGGTTTTTATTAGGGTTAGGTTTAGGGTTAGGTTTAGTGTTACAATTAGGGTTAAGTTTAGGGTTAGGGTAAGGGTATGTGTTAAGTTTAGGGTGAGGGTTAGGGTTAGGTTTAGCATTAGGGTAAGTGTAAGGGTTAGGGTAAGGGTGAGGGTTAAGGTAAGGGTAAGGGTTAGTGTTAGGTTTAGGGTTACGTTTAGGGTAAGGGTTAGGGTTAGGTTTAGGGTAAGGGTAAGGTTTAGGGTTAGGGTTAGGGTAAGGGTAAGGGTTAGGTTAGTGTTAGGTTTAGGGTTATGTTTAGGTTTAGGGTAACGGTAAGGGTTAGGGTTAGGATTAATTTTAGGATTAGGGTAAGGTTTAGGGTTAAGGTTAGTGTTAGGGTTGGGGTTAGGGTAAGGGTAAGTGTTAGGGTTAAGGTTAGGGTTAGGACAAGGGAAAGGTTAGGGAAGTTTTAGTGTTAGGGTTAAGGGTTAGGGTAAGGGATAGGGTTAGGGTTAAGTTTAGGGTTAGTGTTAGCGTTAGGGTAAGGGTTAGGGTTAGGGTTAGGTTTAGGGTTAGGTTTACGGTTAGGGTAAGGGTTAGGGTTAGGTTTAGGGTTAGGGTTAGGGTAAGGGTAAGGGTTAGGTTTAGGTTTAGGGTTAGGTTTAGGTTTAGGGTTAGGGTTAGGGTTAGGGTTAGGTTTTGGGTTAGGGTTAGGGTTAGGGTTAGGGAAAGGCTAAGGGTTAGGTTTAAGTTTAGGTTTAGGGTTAGGGATAGGATTACGTTTAGGTTTTCGTTAGGGTAAGGGTAAGGGTTAGGGTTAGTTTTAGGGTTAGGGTTAGGGTAAGGGTTAGGTTTTGGGTTAGGGTTTGGGTTAGGGTAAGTGTAAGGGTTAGGGTTAAGGTTAGGGTTAGGTTTAGGGTTAGGGTTAGGGTTAGGGTTAGGGTAAGGGTTAAGGTTAGGATTAGTTTTAGTGTTAGGGTAAGGGTAAGGGTTAGGGTTAGGGTTAGGGTTAGGTTTAGTGTTGGGGTTAAGGTTAGGGTTAGGTTAATGTTAGGGTTTGGATTAGGGTTAGGTTTAGGGTTAGGTTTTGTGTTACAGTTAGTATTAGGGTTGGCGTAAGGGTATGTGTTAAGGGTGAGGGTTAGGGTTAAGTTTAGCATTAGGGTAAGGGTAAGGGTTAGGGTAAGGTTAGGGTTATGGTAAGTGGAAGGGTTACGGTTAGGGTTAGAGTTAGGTTTAGGGTTAGGTTTAGGGTAAGGGTAAGGTTTAGGGTTAGGGTTAGGGTTAGGGTAAGGGTAAGGGTTAGGTTAGTGTTAGGTTTAGGGTTAGGTGTAGGTTTAGGGTAACTGTATGGTTTAGGGTTAGGGTTAGGGTAAGGGTTAGGTTTAGGGTTACGGTTGGGGTTAGGGTAAGGGTAAGTGTTAGGGTTAGGGTTAGGGTTAGGATAAGGGGAAGGGTTAGGGAAGTTTTAGGGTTAGGGGTAAGGGTTAGGGTTAGGGTTAGGGCTTAGGGTTATGGTTATGGTTAGGGTTAGGGTTATGTTTAGGTTTAGGTTTAGGGTTAGGGTAAAGGTAAGGGTTAGGGTTAAGGTTAGGGTTAGGGTTAGGTTTAGGGTTAGGGTTAGTGTTAGGGTAAGTTTAAGGGTTAGAGTTAGGATTAGGGTTATGGTTAGGGTAAGGGTTAAGTTTAGGGTTATGGTTAGAGTTAGGGTTAGGTGTAGGGTTAGGGTTAGTGTTAGGGTAAGGTTCAGGGTTAGAGTTAGGATTAGGGTTATGGTTAGGATAAGGTTTAAGTTTAGGGTTACGGTTAGGGTTAGGGTAAGGGTTAGGTTTAGGGTAAGGTTAAGGGTTAGGGTTAGGGTTAGGGTTAGGGTAATGTTAAGGGTTAAGGTTAAGGTTAGGGTTAGGTTTAGTTTTACGGTTAGGGTTAGGGTTATGGTAAGGGTATGAGTTAGGGTTAGGATTGGGGTTAGTGTTAACTTGAGGCTTAGGGATAGGGTTAGGGTTAGGGTTGGGTTGAGGGTTAGGGTTAGGGTAAGGGTAAGGTTTAGGGTTAGGATTAGGGTTAGGGTAGGGGTTACGGTAAGGGTTATGGTTAGGGTTAGGGTTAGGTTTAGAGTAAGGGTAAGGGTTAGGGTTACGTTTACGTTTAGGGATAAGTTTAGGTTTAGGGTTAGGGTAAGGGTAAGTGTTAGGTTAGGGATAGGTTTAGGGTTAGGGTAAGGGTTAGGGTTAGGGCAAGGTTTAGAGTTAGGGTTAGGTTAGGGTTAGGGTTAGGGAAGGGTTAGGGTTAGGGTTAGTGTTAGGTTTAGGGTTAGGGTTAGGGTTAGGATTAGGGTAATGGTAAGGGTTAGGGTTAAGGTTAGGGTTAGGGTTAGGGTTAGGTAAGGGTAAGGCTTTGGTTTATGGTTAGGGTTAGGTTTAGGGTTATGGTTAGGGTTAGGGAAAGGATAAGGGTTAGGGTTAAGGTTAGGTTTAGGGCTAGGGTTACGATTAGGGTTAGGTTTAGGGTTAGGGTTAGGGTAAACGTAAGGATTAGGTTTAGATAGGGTTACACTTAAGTTTAGGGTTAGGGTAAGGGTATTGGTAAGGTTAGGGTTGTGTTAGGGTTAGGGTTAGGGTTAAGGTTAGCGTTAGGTTTAGGGTTAGGGTTAGGGTTAGGGTTAGGTTTAGGGTTAGGGGTAGGGTAAGGGTAAGGGTTAGGGTTAGGGTTAGGGTTAGGGAATGGGTAAGGATTAGGGTTAGGGTTAGGGTTAATGGTAAGGTTTAGGGTTAGCATTAGTGTTAGGGTAAGAGTTATGGTTAGGGTTAGGGTTAGCATTAAGTTTAGGTTTAGGGTAAGGGTAAGTGTTAGGGTTAGGGTTTGGGTTATGGTTAGGGTTAGGGGTTAGGGTTAGGGTTAGGATTGATGTTAGGGTTAGGGTTAGGGTAAGGGAAAGGGTGAGGATTAGGTTTAGGTTTCACGTAAGGGTTAGGGTTAGGGTTAGGGTAAGGGTAAGGGTTAGGGTTAAGGTTAGGGATAGGGTTAGGGTTAGGTTTAGGGTTAAGTTTAGGGTTATGGTTAGGGTAAGTATAAGGGTTAGGGTTAAGTTTAGGGTCAGGGTTAGGGTTAGGTTTAGGGTTAGGGTAAGGGTAAGGGTTAGGGTTAGGATTGGGGTTAGGGTTAGGGTAAGGGTTAGGGTTAAGGTTAGGGTTAGGGTTAGGGTAAGGGTTAGGGTTAGGGTTAGAGAAGGGTTATGGTTAGGGGTAGAGTTAGTATTAGGGTTAGCGTTAGGGTAAGGGTAAGGGTTAGGGTTAGGGTTAAGGTAAGGGTAAGGGTTAGGGTTAGGGTTAGGTTTAGGGTAAGGTTTAGGGATAGGTTTATGGTAATGATAAGGTTAAGGTTTAGGGTTAGGTTTAAGGTTAGGGTAAGGGAAAGGGTTAGGTTTAGAGTTAGGGTTATGGTTAGGTTTAGGGTTAGGGTAAGGGTAAGGGTAGGGTTAGGGTTAGGGTTAGGGTAAGGATAGGGTTAGGGTTAGGGTTAGGTTTAGGCTTAGGGTAAGGGTTAGGGTTAGGGTTAGGGTAAGGGTTGGGTTTTGGGTTAGGGTTAGGGTAGGGTTTAGGGTTAGGGTTCTGTTAAGAGTAAGGTTAGGGTTAGGGTTAGGGTTAGTGATAGGTTTAGGTTAGAGTTAGGGTAAGGGCAAAGGTTAGGTTTAGAATTAGGGTGAAGATTAGAGTTAGGCTAAGCGTTAGGGTTAGGTTTAGGGTTAGTGTTATGGTAATTGTAAGGGTTAGGTTTAGGGTTAGGGTTAGGGTTAAGTTTAGGGTTAGGGTTAGGATTAGGGTTAGGGTAAGGGTTAGGGTAAGGGTTAGGGTAAGGTTTAGTGTTAGGGTTAGGGTTAGCGTTAGAGTTAGGTTTAGGGTTATGGTAAGGGTAAGGGTTAGGGTTAGGGTCAGGGTTAAGGTTAGGTAAAGTGTTAAGGTTAGGGTTAGGGTAAGGATTAGGGTAAGGTTTAGGGTTAGGGTTAGGGTTAGGGTTAGCGTTAGAGGTGGGTTTAGGGTTATGGTAAGCATAAGGGTTAGGGATAGGGTCAGGGTTAAGGTAAGGTTTAGGGTTAGGGTTAGGGTTAGGGTAAGGATAAGTGTTAGGGTTAGGGTTAGGGTTAGGGTAAGTCTTAGGGTAAGGGTTAGGGTTAGGGTTATGGTTTGGGTTAAGTTTAGGGTTAGGGTTAGGATAACGGTAAGGGTTAGGGTTAGGGTTAGGGTAAGTGTTAGGTTTAGGGTTAGGGTTAGGGTAAGTGTAAGGCTTAAGGTTAGGGTTAGGGTTAAGGTTAGGTGTAGGGTTAGGGTTAGGATTAGGTTTAGGGTTAGGGTAAGGGTACGGGTTAGGGTTAGGGTTAGTTTTAGGGTTAGGGTTAGAGTTAGGGTTATGGTAAGGGTATGGGTTAGGGTTAGGATTGGGGTTAGGGTTAACTTGAGGCTTAGGGATAGGATTAGGGTTAGGGTTGGTTTTAGGGTTAGGGTTAGGGTAAGGGTAAGGGTTAGGGTTAGGGTTAGGGTTCGGGTTAGGGTAAGGGTAAGGGTTAGTGTTAGTGTTAGGGTTAGGTTTAGTGTTGGGGTTAAGGTTAGGTTTAGGCTAACGGTTAGGGTTAGGTTTAGGTTTAGGTTTAGGGTTACTGTTAGGGTTAGTGTTAGGATTAGATTAAGGGAATGTGTTAGGGTATGTGTTTCGTGTCGGGTTAGGGTTAGCGTTAGGGTAAGGGTAAGGGTAAGGTGTAGGTTTAGGATTAGGGTTAAGGTAAGGGTAAGGGTTAGGGTTAGTGTTAGTTTAAGGGTTAGGGTTAGGGTTAGGTTTAGAGTTAGGATTAGTGTTAGGGTTAGGGTTAGGGAAGGGTTAGGGTTAGGGATAGTGTTAGGTTTAGGGTTAGGGTTAGGTTTAGGATTAGGGTAATGGTAAGGGTTAGGGATAAGGTTAGGGTTAGGTTTAGGGTTAGGGTAAGGGTAAGGGTAAGGCTTAGGTTTATGGTTAGGGTTAGGTTTAGGGTTAGGGTTAGGGTTAGGGAAAGGATAAGGGTTTGGGTTAAGTTTAGGTTTAGGGTTAGGGTTAGGATTAGGGTTAGGTTTAGGGTTAGGGTTAGGGTAAAGTTAAGGGTTAGGTTTAGATAGGGTTAGAGTTAGGTTTAGGGTTAGGGTAAGGGTAAGGGTATAGTTAGGGTTAGTGTTAGTGTTAGGGTTAGGGTTAAGGTTAGCGTTATGGTTAGGGTTAGGGTTATGGTATGGGTTAGGGTTAGGGTTAGGATTAGGGTTAGGGTTAGGTTTAGGTTTAGGGTTAGGGTAAAGGTAAAGGTTAGGGTTAAGGTTAGGGTTAGGGTTAGGTTTAGGGTTAGGGTTAGTGTTAGGGTAAGTTTAAGGGTTAGAGTTAGGATTAGGGTTATGGTTAGGGTAAGGGTTAGGGTTAGAGTTAGGATTAGGGTTATGGTTAGGGTAAGGGTTAAGTTTAGGGTTATGGTTAGGCTTAGGGTTAGGTTTAGGGTTAGGGTTAGTGTTAGGGTAAGGTTCAGGGTTAGAGTTAGGATTAGGGTTATGGTTAGGATAAGGGTTAAGTTTAGGGTTACGGTTAGGGTTAGGGTAAGGGTTAGGTTTAGGGTAAGGTTAAGGGTTAGGGTTAGGGTTAGGGTTAGGGTAATGTTAAGGGTTAGGGTTAAGGTTAGGGTTAGGGTTAGTTTTACGGTTAGGGTTAGGGTTATGGTAAGGGTATGGGTTAGGGTTAGGATTGGGGTTAGTGTTAACTTGAGGCTTAGGGATAGGGTTAGGGTTAGGTTTGGGTTGAGGGTTAGGGTTAGGGTAAGGGTTAGGGTTAGGGTTAGGGTTAGGGTAGGGGTTACGGTAAGGGTTAGGGTTAGGGTTAGGGTTAGAGTAAGGGTAAGGGTTAGGGTTACGTTTACGTTTAGGGATAAGTTTAGGTTTAGGGTTAGGGTAAGGGTAAGTATTAGGTTAGGGTTAGGTTTAGGGTTAGGGTAAGGGTAAGGGTTAGGGCAAGGTTTAGAGTTAGGATTAGGGTTAGGGTTAGGGAAGGGTTAGGGTTAGAGTTAGTGTTAGGTTTAGGGTTAGGGTTCGGTTTAGGATTAGGGTAATGGTAAGGGTTAGGGTTAAGGTTAGGGTTAGGGTTAGGGTTAGGTAAGGGTAAGGCTTTGGTTTATGGTTAGGGTTAGGTTTAGGGTTAGGGTTAGGGTTAGGGTTAGGGAATGGATAAGGGTTAGGGTTAAGGTTAGGTTTAGGGTTAGTGTTACGATTAGGGTTAGGTTTAGGGTTAGGGTTAGAGTAAACGTAAGGGTTAGGTTTAGATAGGGTTACAGTTAAGTTTAGGGTTAGGGTAAGGGTAAGGGTAAGGTTAGGGTTGTGTTAGGGTTAGGGTTAGTGTTAAGGTTAGCGTTAGGTTTAGGGTTAGGGTTAAGGTTAGCGTTAGGTTTAGGGTTAGGGTTAGGGTTAGGGTTAGGTTTAGGGTTAGGGGTAGGGTAAGGGTAAGGGTTAGGGTTAGGGTTAGGGTTAGGGAATGGGTAAGGATTAGGGTTAGGGTTAGGGTTAATAGTAAGGTTTAGGGTTAGCATTAGTGTTAGGGTAAGAGTTATGGTTAGGGTTAGGGTTAACATTAAGTTTAGGTTTAGGGTAAGGGTAAGTGTTAGGGTTAGGGTTTGGGTTATGGTTAGGGTTAGGGGTTAGGGTTAGGGTTAGGATTGATGTTAGGGTTAGGGTTAGGGTAAGGGAAAGGGTGAGGATTAGGTTTAGGTTTCACGTAAGGGTTAGGGTTAGGGTTAGGGTAAGGGTAAGGGTTGGGGTTAAGGTTAGGGATAGGGTTAGGGTTAGGTTTAGGGTTAAGGTTAGGGTTATGGTTAGGGTAAGTATAAGGGTTAGGGTTAAGTTTAGGGTCAGGGTTAGGGTTAGGTTTATGGTTAGGGTAAGGGTAAGGGTTAGGGTTAGGATTGGGGTTAGGGTTAGGGTAAGGGATAGGGTTAAGGTTAGGGTTAGGGTTAGGGTAAGGGTTAGGGTTAGGGCTAGGGAAGGGTTATGGTTAGGGGTAGAGTTAGTATTAGGGTTAGCGTTAGGGTAAGTGTGAGGGTTAGGGTTAGGGTTAAGGTAAGGGTAAGGGTTAGGGTTAGGGTTAGGTTTAGGGTAAGGTTTAGGGATAGGTTTATGGTAATGGTAAGGTTAAGGTTTAGGGTTAGGTTTACGGTTAGGATAAGGGAAAGGGTTAGGTTTAGAGTTAGGGTTAGGGTTAGGTTTAGGGTTAGGGTAAGGGAAAGGGTAGGGTTAGGTTTAGGGTTAGGGTAAGGGTTAGGGTTAGGGTTAGGGTTAGGTTTAGGCTTAGGTTAAGGGTTAGGGTTAGGGTTAGGGTAAGGGAAAGGGTTAGGTTTAGAGTTAGGGTTATGGTTAGGTTTAGGGTTAGGGTAAGGGTAAGGGTAGGGTTAGGGTTAGGGTTAGGGTAAGGGTTAGGGTTAGAGTTAGGGTTAGCTTTAGGCTTAGGGTAAGGGTTAGGGTTAGGGTTAGGGTAAGGGTTGGGTTTTGGGTTAGGGTTAGGGTAGGGTTTAGTGTAAGGTTAAGTGTTAGGGTTAAGTTTAGGGTTAGGATAAGGGTAAGGGTGAGGGTTAGGTCTTGGGTTAGGGTTTGGGGTTAGGGTTAGGGTTAGGTTTAGGGTTAGGGTTCTGTTAAGAGTAAGGTTAGGGTTAGGGTTAGGGTTAGTGATAGGTTTAGGTTAGAGTTGTGGTAAGGGCAAAGGTTAGGTTTAGAATTAAAGTGAAGATTAGAGTTAGGCTAAGCGTTAGGGTTAGGTTTAGGGTTAGTGTTATGGTAATTGTAAGGGTTAGGTTTAGGGTTAGGGTTAGGGTTAAGTTTAGGGTTAGGGTTAGGATTAGGGTTAGGGTAAGGGTTAGGGTAAGGGTTAGGGTAAGGTTTAGTGTTAGGGTTAGGGTTAGCGTTAGAGTTAGGTTTAGGGTTATGGTAAGGGTAAGGGTTAGGGTTAGGGTCAGGGTTAAGGTTAGGTTAAGTGTTAGGGTTAGGGTTAGGGTAAGGATTAGGGTAAGGTTTAGGGTTAAGGTTAGGGTTAGGGTTAGCGTTAGAGTTGGGTTTAGGTTTATGGTAAGCATAAGGGTTAGGGTTAGGGTCAGGGTTAAGGTAAGGTTTAGGGTTAGGGTAAGGATAAGTGTTAGGGTTAGGGTTAGGGTTAGGGTAAGTCTTAGGGTAAGGGTTAGGCTTAGGGTTAGGGTAAGGGTTTGGGTTAAGTTTAGGGTTAGGGTTAGGATAACGGTAAGGGTTAGGGTTAGGGTAAGTGTTAGGTTTAGGGTTAGGGTTAGGGTAAGTGTAAGGCTTAAGGTTAGGGTTAGGGTTAAGGTTAGGGGTAGGGTTAGGGTTAGGATTAGGTTTAGCTTTAGGGTAACGGTACGGGTTAGGGTTAGGGTTAGTTTTAGGGTTAGGGTTAGGGTTATGGTAAGGGTATGGGTTAGGGTTAGGATTGGGGTTAGGGTTAACTTGAGGCTTAGGGATAGGATTAGGGTTAGGGTTGGGTTTAGGGTTAGGGTTAGGGTAAGGGTAAGGGTAAGGGTTAGGGTTAGGGTTAGGGTTAGGGTAAGGGTAAGGGTTAGTGTTAGGGTTAGGGTTAGGTTTAGTGTTGGGGTTAAGGTTAGGTTTAGGCTAACGGTTAGAGTTAGGTTTAGGTTTAGGTTTAGGGTTACTGTTAGGGTTAGTGTTAGGATAAGATTAAGGGAATGTGTTAGGGTATGTGTTTCGTGTCGGGTTAGGGTTAGCGTTAGGGTAAGGGTAAGGGTAAGGTGCAGGTTTAGGATTAGGGTTAAGGTAAGGGTAAGGGTTAGGGTTAGGGTTAGGGTAAGGGTTATGGTTAGGGTTAGGTTTAGAGTTAGGGTTAGTGTTAGGGTTAGGGTTAGGGAAGGGTTAGGGTTAGGGTTAGTGTTAGGTTTAGGGTTAGGGTTAGGTTTAGGATTAGGGTAATGGTAAGGGTTAGGGTTAGGGTTAAGGTTAGGGTTAGGTTTAGGGTTAGGGTAAGGGTAAGGCTTAGGTTTATGGTTAGGGTTAGGTTTAGGGTTAGGGTTAGGGTTAGGGAAAGGATAAGGGTTTGGGTTAAGTTTAGGTTTAGGGTTAGGGTTAGGATTAGGGTTAGGTTTAGGGTTAGGGTTAGGGTAAAGGTAAGGGTTAGGTTTAGATAGGGTTAGAGTTAGGTTTAGGGTTAGGGTAAGGGTAAGGGTAAGGTTAGGGTTAGAGTTAGTGTTAGGGTTAGGGTTAAGGTTAGCGTTATGGTTAGGGTTTGGGTTAGGGTTAGGGTAAGGGTTAGGGTTAGGGTTAGGGTTAGGTTTAGGCTTAGGGTAAGGGTTAGGGTTAGGGTTAGGGTAAGGGTTGGGTTTTGGGTTAGGGTTAGGGTAGGGTTTAGGGTAAGGTTAAGTGTTAGGGTTAAGTTTAGGGTTAGGATAAGGGTAAGGGTGAGGGTTAGGTCTTGGGTTAGGGTTTGGGGTTAGGGTTAGGGTTAGGTTTAGGGTTAGGGTTCTGTTAAGAGTAAGGTTAGGGTTAGGGTTAGGGTTAGTGATAGGTTTAGGTTAGAGTTAGGGTAAGGGCAAAGGTTAGGTTTAAAATTAGGGTGAAGATTAGAGTTAGGCTAAGCGTTAGGGTTAGGTTTAGGGTTAGTGTTATGGTAATTGTAAGGATTAGGTTTAGGGTTAGGGTTAGGGTTAAGTTTAGGGTTAGGGTTAGGATTAGGGTTAGGGTAAGGGTTAGGGTAAGGGTTAGGGTAAGGTTTAGGGTTAGGGTTAGGGTTAGGGTTAGCGTTAGAGTTGGGTTTAGGGTTATGGTAAGCATAAGGGTTAGGGTTAGTGTCAGGGTTAAGGTAAGGTTTAGGGTTAGGGTTAGGGTTAGGGTAAGGATAAGTGTTAGGGTTAGGGTTAGGGTTAGGGTAAGTCTTAGGGTAAGGGTTAGGGTTAGGGTTAGGGTTAGGGTTTGGGTTAAGTTTAGGGTTAGGGTTAGGATAACGGTAAGGGTTAGGGTTAGGGTTAGGGTAAGTTTTAGGTTTAGGGTTAGGGTTAGGGTAAGTGTAAGGCTTAAGGTTAGGGTTAGGGTTAAGGTTAGGGGTAGGGTTAGGGTTAGGATTAGGTTTAGGGTTAGGGTAAGAGTACGGGTTAGGGTTAGGGTTAGTTTTAGGGTTAGGGTTAGGGTTATGGTAAGGGTATGGGTTAGGGTTAGGATTGGGGTTAGGGTTAACTTGAGGCTTAGGGATAGGATTAGGGTTAGGGTTGGGTTTAGGGTTAGGGTTAGGGTAAGGGTAAGGGTTAGGGTTAGGGTTAGGGTAAGGGTAAGGGTTAGTGTTAGGGTTAGGGTTAGGTTTAGTGTTGGGGTTAAGGTTAGGTTTAGGCTAACGGTTAGGGTTAGGTTTAGGTTTAGGTTTAGGGTTACTGTTAGGGTTAGTGTTAGGATTAGATTAAGGGAATGTGTTAGGGTATGTGTTTCGTGTCGGGTTAGGGTTAGCGTTAGGGTAAGGGTAAGGGTAACTTGTAGGTTTAGGATTAGGGTTAAGGTAAGGGTAAGGGTTAGGGTTAGGGTTAGGGTAAGGGTTATGGTTAGGGTTAGGTTTAGAGTTAGGGTTAGTGTTAGGGTTAGGGTTAGGGAAGGGTTAGGGTTAGGGTTAGTGTTGGGTTTAGGGTTAGGGTTAGGTTTAGGATTAGGGTAATGGTAAGGGTTAGGGTTAAGGTTAGGGTTAGGTTTAGGGTTAGGGTAAGGGTAAGGCTTAGGTTTATGGTTAGGGTTAGGTTTAGGGTTAGGGTTAGGGTTAGGGAAAGGATAAGGGTTTGGGTTAAGTTTAGGTTTAGCGTTCGGGTTAGGATTAGGGTTAGGTTTAGGGTTAGGGTTAGGGTAAAGGTAAGGGTTAGGTTTAGATAGGGTTAGAGTTAGGTTTAGGGTTAGGGTAAGGGAAAGGGTAAGGTTAGGGTTAGTGTTAGTGTTAGGGTTAGGGTTAAGGTTAGCGTTATGGTTATGGTTAGGGTTAGGGTTAGGGTTTTGGTATGGGTTAGGGTTAGGGTTAGGATTAGTGTTAGGGTTAGGTTTAGGGTTAGGGGTAGGGTAAGGGTAAGGGTTAGGGTTAGGGTTAGGGTTAGGGAATGCGTAAGGATTATGGTTAGGGTTAGGCTTAATGGTAAGGTTTAGGGTTAGCGTTAGGGTTAGGGTAAGGGTTATGGTTATGGTTAGGGTTAGCATTAAGGTTAGGTTTAGGGTAAGGGTAAGGGTTAGGGTTAGGGTTTGGGTTACGGTTAGGGTTACGGGTTAGGGTTAGGGTTAGGGTTAGGGTTAGGGTTAGGGTAAGGGTTAGGGTTAGGATTAGGGTTAGGTTTAGGAATAGGGTAAGGGTTACGGTTAGGTTTAGGGTAAGGGTTGGGGTTTGGGTTAGGGTTAGGGTTGGGTTTAGGGTAAGGTTAAGTGTTAGGGTTAAGTTTAGGGTTAGGATAAGGGTAAGGGTGAGGGTTAGGTCTTGGGTTAGGGTTTGGGGTTAGGGTTAGGGTTAGGTTTATGGTTAGGGTTCTGTTAAGAGTAAGGGTTAGGGATAGGGTTAGGGTGAAGATTAGAGTTAGGCTAAGCGTTAGGTTTAGGGTTAGGGTTAGTGTTATGGTAAGTGTAAGGGTTAGGTTTAGGGTTAGGGTTAGTGTTAAGTTTAGGGTTAGTGTTAGGATTAGGGTTAGGTTAAGGGTTAGGGTAAGGGTTAAGGTAAGGTTTAGGGTTAGTGTTAGGGTTAGCGTGAGAGTTAGGTTTAGGGTTATGGTAAGGGTAAGGGTTAGGGTTAGGGTCAGGGTTAAGGTTAGGTTATGGGTTTGGGTTAGGGTTAGGGTAAGGGTTAGGGTAAGGATTAGGGTAAGGTTTAGGGTTAAGGTAAGGGTTAGGGTTAGCGTTAGAGTTAGGTTTAGGGTTATGGTAAGGGTAAGGTTTAGGGTTAGGGTCAGGGTTAAGGTAAGGGTTAGGGTTAGGGTTAGGGTAAGGATAAGTGTTAGGGTTAGGGTTAGGGTTAGGGTAAGTCTTAGGGTAAGGGTTTGGGTTAGGGTTAGGGTTAGGGTCGGGGTAAGGGTTAGGGTTAGATAGGGTTAGGGTTAGGTTTAGGTTTTGGGTTAGGGTAAGGGTAAGGTTAGGGTTAGGGTTAGGGTTAGGGTTCAGGTTAGGGTTAGGGTTAGGGTTAGGGTTAGGTTTAGGGTTAGGTTTAGGGTTAGGGTTAGGGTAAGGCTAAGGATTAGGGTGAGGGTGAGGGGTAGGGGTAGGGAAAGGGTAAGGATTAGGGTTAGGGTTAGGGTTAGGGAAAGGATTAGGTTTAGGTTTAGGCTTAGGGTAAGGGTTATGGTTAGGGTTAGGGTTAGCATTAAGTTTAGGGTTAGGGTAAGGTTAAGGTTAAGGGTTAGGGTAAGGTTTATGGTTAGGGTAAGGGAAAGGGTTAGGTTTAGCGTTAGGTTAAGGGTTAGGTTTAGGTTTAGGGCAAGGGTAAGGGTAGGGTTAGGGTTAGGGTTAGGGTAAGGGTTAGGGTTAGGGTTAGGGTTTGGTTTAGGATTACTGTAAGGGTTAGGGTTAGGGTTAGGGTTAGGGTTAGGGTAAGTCTTAGGGTAAGGGTTAGGGTTAGGGTTAGGTTTAGGGTTGGGGTTAAGTTTAGGGTTAGGGTTAGGATAAAGGTAAGGGTTAGGGTTAGGGTTAGGGTTAGGGTAAGTGTTAGGGTTAGGGTTAGGGTAAGTGTAAGGCTTAAGGTTAGGGTTAGGGTTAAGGTTAGGGGTAGGGTTAGGGTTAGGATTAGGTTTAGGTTTAGGGTAAGGGTACGGGTTAGGGTTAGGATAACGGTAAGGTTTAGGGTTAGGGTTAGGGTTAGGGTAAGTGTTAGGGTTAGCGTTAGGGTTAGGGTAAGTGTAAGGCTTAAGGTTAGGGTTAGGGTTAAGGTTAGGGATAGGGTTAGGGTTAGGATTAGGTTTAGGTTTAGGGTAAGGGTACGGGTTAGGGTTAGGTTTAGGGTTAGGGTAAGGGTAAGGGTTAGGTTTAGGGTTAGGGTTAGGTTTAGGGTTATTGTTAGGGTTAGGGTTAGGGAAAGGATAAGCGTTAGGTTTAGGGGTAGGGTTAGGTTTAGGGTTAGTGTTAGGGTTAGGATTAGGGTAAGTATAAGGGTTAGGGTTAAGGTTAGGGTTAGGGGTAGGGTAAGAGTAATGGTTAGGGTTAGGATTAGGGTGAGGTTTAGGTTAACGGTTAGGGTTAGGGTTAGGTTTAGGTTTAGGGTTAGGTTTAGGGTAAGGGTAAGGGTTAGGGTTAGGGTTAGATTTAGGGTAAATTTAGGGTTAGGGTTAGGGTGAGAGTTAGGGTTAGTGTTAGGTGTAGGGTTAGGTTTAGAGTTAGAGTTAGGGTTAGGGATAGGGTGAGGGTAAGGCTATGTGTTAGAGTTAGGGTTAGGGTTAGGGTTAGGGTTAGGGTTATCCTTAGGATAAGGGTAAGGGTTAGGGTTAGGGTTAGGTTTAAGGTAAGGGAAAGGGTTAGGGTTAGGGTTAGGTTTAGGGTAAGGGTTAGGGTTCGGCTTAGGGTAAGGGTAAGGTTTAGGGTTAGGTTTAGGTTTAGGGTAAGGGTAAGGGTTAGGGTTAGGGTTAGGTGTTAGGATTAGGGTTAGGGTTAGGGTTAGGTTTAGGGTTAGGGTTAGGGTAAGGGTAAGGGTTAGGTTAGATAGGGTTAGGGTTAGGTTTAGGGTTAGGATTAGGGTAAGGGTAAGGTTAGGGTTAGGGTTTGGGTTAGGTTTAGGGTTAGGGTAAGGGTAAGGGTAGGGTTAGGGTTAGGGTAAGGGTTAGGGTTAGGGTTAGGGTTAGGGTTAGGGTAGGGGTTAGGGTAAGGGTTAGGGTTAGGGTTAGGTTTAGGTTTAGGGTTAGGGTTAGGGTTAGGTTAAGTATAAGGGTTAGGGGTAAGTTTAGGGTTAGGGTTAGGTTAGGTTTAGGTTTAGGTTTAGGTTTAGGGTAAGGGTAAGGGTTGGGGTTAGGATTAGGGTTAGGGTTAGGGTAAGGTTCAGGGTTAGGTTTAGGGTAAGGGTTAGGATTAGGGTTTGGGTTAATGTAAGGGTAAGGGTTAGGGTTAGGGTTAAGGATAGGTTTTGGGTAAGGGTTAGGATTAGGTTTAGGGTAAGGTTAAGGTTTAGGGTTAGGTTTATGCTTAGGGTAAGGGTAAGGGTTAGGGTTAGGGTTAGGTGTTAGGGTTAGGGTTAGTGTTAGGGTAAGGGTAAGGGTTAGGGTTAGGGTTAGGGTAAGGGTAAGGGTTAGGGTTAGGGTTAGGGTTAGGGTTAGGGTAAGAGTAAGGGTAAGGGTTAAGGTTAGATAGGGTTAGGGTTAGGTTTAGGGTTATGGTTAGGTTAAGGGTAAGGTAGGGTTAGGGTTAGGGTTGTGGTTAGGGTTCAGGTTACGGTTAGGGTTAGGGTTAGGTTTAGGGTTAGGGTTAGGGTTAGGGTAAGGGTACAGATTTTGGTTAGGGTGAGGGTTAGGCTTAGGGAAAGGTAAGGATTAGGGTTAGGGTTAGGGTAAAGATTAGGTTTTGGGTTAGGGGTAGGGTAAGGGTTACGGTTAGGGTTAGGGTTAGGTTTAGGGTTAGGGTAAGAGAAAGGGTTAGGGTTAGGGTTAGGGTTACGTTTAGGGTTAGCGTAAGGGTAAGGGTAGGGTTAGGGTTAGGGTAAGCGTTAGGGTTAGGGTTAGGGTTAGGGGAGGGGTTAGGGTAAGGATAAGTTTTATGGTTAAGTTGAGGGTTAGGATAAGGGTAAGGTTTAGGGTTAGGGTTAGAGTTAGGGTTTGGGGTTAGGGTTAGGTTTTGGGTTAGGGTTAGGGTTACGGTTCTGATAAGAGTAAGGGTTATGTTTAGAATTATGTTTAGGGTTAGGGTTAGGGTAAGGGTAAGGTTAGGGTTAGGGTTAAGGTTAGGGTAAGGGTTATGGTTAGGGTTAGGGTTAGGGTAGGATTTAGGGTAAGGGTTAGCGTTAGGTTTAGGGTTAGGATTAGGGTTAGGGTAAAGGTTAAGGTTAGGGTTAGGGTTAGGGTAAGTGTTAGGGTAAGGTTTAGGGTTAGGGTTAGCGTTAGAGTGAGGTTTAGGGTTAGGGTTAGGGTTAGGGTAAGGGTAAGTGTTAGGGTAAGGGCTAGGGTTAAGGTTAGGATTAGGGTTAGGGTTAGGGTTAGGTTAGGGTAAGGGTAAGGGTTAAGTTTAGGGTTAGGGTTAGGTTTAGGGTTAGGGTTAGGGTTAGGGTAAATATAAGGGTTAGGTTTAAGGTTAGGGTTAGGGTTAGGGTTACGTTTAGGGTTAGGGTAAGTGTAAGGGTAGGGTTAGGATTAGGGTTAGGTTTAGGGAAACTGTTTGGGTTAGGGTTAGGTTTAGGTTTAGGGTTAGGGTAAGCGTAAGGTTTAGGGTTAGGGTTAGGGTTAGGTTTAGGGTTGGGGTTAAGGTTAGGGTTAGGGTTAGGGTAAGTGTAAGGGTTAGGGTTATCTTTAGGGTAACGGTTAGGGTTAGGGTTAGGGTGAGAGTTAGGGTTAGTGTTAGGTGTAGGGTTAGGTTTAGAGTTAGAGTTAGGGTTAGGCATAGGGTGAGGGTAAGGGTATGTGTTAGGGTTAGGGTTAGGGTTAGGGATAGGATTATCGTTAGGATAAGGGTAAGGGTAAGGGTTAGGGTTAGGGTTAAGGTAAATGTAAGGGTTAGAGTTAGGGTTAGGGTTAGGTTTAGGGTAAGGGTTAGGGTTCGGTTTAGGGTAAGGGTAAGGTTTAGATTTAGGGTTAGGGTTAGGTTTAGGTTTAGGGTAAGGGTAAGGGTTAGGTTTAGCGTTAGGTGTTAGGATTAGGATTAGGGTTAGGGTTAGGTTTAGGGTTAGGGTTAGGGTAAGGGTAAGGGTTACGTTTAGATAGGGTTAGGGTTAGGTTTAGGGTTAGGGTTAGGGCAAGGGTAAGGTTAGGGTTAGGGTTATGTTTAGGGTTCAGGTTAGGGTTAGGGTTAGGGTTAGTGTGAGGATTAGGGTTAGGGAAAGGGTAAGGATTAGGGTTAGGGTTAGGGTGAGGGAAAGGATTAGGTTTAGGTTTAGGGTTAGGGTAAGGGTTATTGTTAGGGTTAGGGTTAGCATTAAGGTTAGGGTTAGGGTTAGCATTAAGGTTAGGGTTAGGGTAAGGTTAAGGTTAAGGGTTAGGGTTAGGGTTAGGGTTAGGGTATGGGAAAGGGTTAGGGTTAGGGTTAAGGTTAGGGTTAGGTTTAGGGTTAGGGTAAGGGTAAGGGTAGGGTTAGGGTTAGGGTTAGGGTAAGGGTTAGGGTTAGGGTTAGGGTTAGGTTAGGGGTTAGGGTAAGGGTTAGGGTTAGGGTTAGGGTTAGCATAAGGGTTGGGGTTAGGGTATGGGTTAGGGTAGGGTTTAAGGTAAGGATAAGGATAGGGTTAGGATAAAGGTGAGGGTTAGGATTAGGGCTTGGGTTAGGGTTTGGGGTTAGGGTTAGGGTTAGGGTTAGTGATAGGTTTAGGCTTAGGGTTAGGGTAAGGGTTAGGGTTAGGGTTAGGGTTAGGGTTGGGGTTAAGCTTAGGGTTAGGGTTAGCATAACGGTAAGGGTTAGGGTTAGGTTTAGGGTTAGGGTAAGTGTTAGGGTTAGGGTTAGGGTTAGAGTAAGTGTAAGGGTTATGTTTAGGGTTAGGGTTAAGTTTAGGGGTAGGGTTAAGGTTAGGATTAGGTTTAGGGTTAGGGTAAGGGTACGGGTTTGGGTTAGTGTTAGGGTTACGGTTAGGGTTAGGGGATATGGTTAGGATTAGGGTTAGTTTAAGGGTTAGGGTTAGGGTTATGGTTAGTGTTAGGGTTAAGTTTAGGGTTCGGGTTAGGGTAAGCGTAAGGGTTAGGGTTAGGGTTAGGGTTAGGGTAAGGGTAAGGGTAGGTTTAGGGTAAGGGTTAGCGTTAGGGTTAGGGTTAGGGTAGGGTTTAGGGTAAGGGTTAGGGTTAGGGTTAGGGTTAGCGTTAGAGTTAGGGTTAGGGTTAGGATAAATGTAAGGTTAGGGTTAGAGTTAGGGTTAAGGTTAGGGTTAGGGTTAGGGTAAGGGTTAGGGTAAGGTTTAGGATTAGGGTTAGGGTTAGGGTTAGCGTTAGAGTTAGGTTTAGGGTTACGGTAAGGGTAAGGGATAGGGTTAGGTTTAGGGTTCAGGTTAGGGTTAGGGTTAGGATTAGGTTTAGCCTTAGGGTTAGGGTAAGTATAAGGGTTAGGGTTAAGGTTAGGGTTAGGGTTAGGGTTAGGATTAGGGTTAGGGTAAGGGTAAGAGTTAGGGTTAGGATTGGGGTTTCTTTTAGTGTAAGGGTTAGGGTTAGGTTTAGGGTTAGATTTAGGTTTAGGGTAAGGATAAGGGTAAGGGTTAGGGTTAGGGTTATGGTTAGGTTTAGGGTTGGGGTTAAGGTTTGGGTTAGGGTTAGGGGAAGAGTAAGGATTAGGGTTAGTGTTAGGATTAGGGTTAGGTTAAGTGTTAGGGTTAGGGTTAGGGTTAAAGTTACTGTTAGGGTTAGCGTTAGGGTAAGGGTAAGTGTTAGGTTTAGGGTTAGGGTTAAGGTAAGGGTAAGGGTTAGGGTTAAGGTTAGTTTAGGGTAAGGGTTATGGTTAGGTTTAGGGGAAGTGTAAGGGTTAGGGTTAAGGTTAAGTTTAGGGTAAGGGTAAGGGTTAGGGTTAAGATTAGGGTTAGGTTTAGGGTTAGGGTTAGGTTTAGGGTTAGGGTTAGGGTAAGGGTAAGTGTTAGGTTTAGGGTTAGGTTTAGGTTTAGGTTTAGGGTTAGGGTTAGGTTTAGGGTTAGGGTAAGGGTAAGGTTTAGGGTTAGGATTAGGGTTAGGGTTAGGGTAAGGTTTAGGGTTAGGTTTAGGGTAAGGGTTAGGATTAGGGTTTGGGTTAATGTAAGGGTAAGGGTTAGGGTTAGGGTTAAGGTTAGGTATAGGGTAAGGGTTAGTATTAGGTTTAGGGTAAGGGTAAGGTTTAGGGTTAGGGTTAGGGTTAGGGTAAAGGTAAGGATAAGGTTTAGGGTTAGGTGTTATGGTTACCGTTAAGGTTAGGGTTAGGGTAAGCATAAGGGTTAGGGTTAAGTTTAGGGTAACGGTAAGGGTTAGGGTTAGGTTTACTGTTAGGTATTAGGGTTAGGGTTAGGGTTAGGTTTAGTGTTAGGGTTAGGGTAAGGGTAAGGTTAGGGTTAGGGTTCAGGTTAGGGTTAGGGTTATGGTTAGGGTTAGGTTGAGGGTTAGGGTTAGGGTTAGGGTAAGGGTAAGGATTAGGGTTAGGGTGAGGGTTAGGGTTAGGGAAAGGTAAGGATTAGGGTTAGGGTTAGGGTTAGGGTAAAGATTAGGTTTAGGGTTAGGGGTAGGGTAAGGGTTATGGTTAGGCTTAGGGTTAGCATTGTGAGGGATAGGGTAAGGGTAAGGTTAAAGGTTAGGGTTAGGTTTAGGGTTAGGGTAAGGGTTAGGGTTAGGGTTAGGGTTAGGGTAGGGGTTAGGGTAAGGGTTAGGGTTAGGGTTAGGTTTAGGGTTAGCGTTAGAGTTATGTTTAGGTTTAGGGTAAGGGTAAGGGTTAGGGTTAGCATTAGGTTAAGATTAGGGTTAGGGTTAGGGTTAGGGTAAGTGTTAGGGTAAGATTTAGGGTTAGGGTTAGGGTTAGCGTTAGAGTTAGGTTTACGGTAAGGGTAAGGGTTAGGGTTAGGTTTTGGGTTAAGGTTAGGTTTAGGGTTAGGGTTAGGGTTAGGTGTAGGGTTAGGGTTAGGGTAAGGTTAAGTGTTAGGTTTAGGGTTAGGGTTAGGTTTGGGGTTAGGGTAAGGGTTAGGGTAAGTATAACGGTTAGGGTTAAGGTTAGGGTTAGGGTTAGGGTTAGGATTAGGTTTAGGGTAAGCGTAAGGTTTAGCATTAGGTTTGGGGTTACGGTTAGGGTAACGGTTAGGGTTAGGGTTAGGGTTAGGTTTAGGGTTAGGGTAAGGGTAAGGGTTAGGGTTAGGGTTAAGGTTAGGTTTAGGGTTGGGGTTAAGGTTAGTGTTAGGGTTAGGGTAAGGGTTAGGGTTAGGGTTAGGGTTAGGGTAAGGGTTAGGGTAAGGCTTAGGGTTAGGGTTAGTGTTAGGGTTAAAGTTTCTCTTAGGGTTAGCGTTAGGGTAAGGCTAAGGGTAAGGTTTAGGGTTAGGGTTAGGCTAAGGGTAAGTGTTAGGGTTAAGTTTAGGGTTAGGGTTAGGTTTAGGGTTAGGGTTAGGATAAGGGTAAGATTTAGGGTTAGGGTTAGAGTTAGGGTTTGGGGTTAGGTTTAGGGTTAGGGTAAGATGTAGGGTTACGGTTCTGGTAAGAGTAAGGGTTAGGGTTAGGGTTAGGGTTAGGTTTAGGGATAGGTTTAGGGTTAGGGTTAGGGTAAGGGCAAGGGTTAGGTTTAGGGATAGGGTTAACCTTAGAGTTAGGGTAAGGGTTAGGGTTAGGTTTAGGGTTAGAGTTATGGTAGGTGTAAGGGTTAGGTTTAGGGTTAGGGTTAGGGTTAAGTTTATGGTTAGGGTTAGGATTAGGGATATGGTAAGGGTTAGGGTAAGGCTTAGGGTACGGTTTAGGGATAGGTTTAGGGTTAGCGTTAGAGTTAGTTTTAGGGTAAGGGTAAGGGTAAGGGTTAGGGTTAGGGTTAGGGTTAATGTTAGGTTAAGGGTTAGGGTTAGGGTTAGGTTAGGGGTTAGGGTAAGGATAAGTGTTAGGGTTAAATTTAGGGTTAGGTTTAGGGTTAGGGTAAGGGTTAGGGTTAGGTTTGGGGTTAGGTAAGGGGTTAGGGTAAGGGTAAGTGTTAGGGTTAAGGTTCGGGTTAGGATAAGGGTAAGGGTTAGGGTTAGGGTTAGGGTTTGGGGTTAGGGTTAGTTTTAGGGTTAGGTTTAGGGTTAGGGTTCTGGTAAGAGTAAGGGTTAGGCTTAGGTTTAGGGTCAGTGATAGGTTTAAGGTTAGGGTTAGGCTAAGGCCCAGGGTTAGGTGTAGGGTTTGGGTTAAGGTTAGAGTTAGGGTAAGGGTTAAGGTTAGGTTTAGGGTTAGTGTTAAGGTAAGTGTAAGGGTTAGGTTTAGGGTTAGGATTAGGGTTAGGATTAGGATTAGGGTAAGGGTTAGGGTAAGGGGTAGGGTAAGCTTTAGGGTTAGGGTTAGGGTTAGGGTTAGCATTTGAGTTAGGTTTAGGGTTAGGGTAAGTGTTAGGGTTAGGGTTAGGTTTAAGGTTAGGTTAAGGGTTAGGGTTAGGGGTTTGTGTTAGGGTTAGGGTTAGAGTAAAGGTTAGGATTTTGGTTAGGGTAAGGGTAAGTGTTAGGGGAGGGTTAGGGTTAGGGTAAGTGTTAGGGTAAGGGTTAGAGTAAGGATTAGGTTTAGGGTTGGGGTTATGGTAAAGGTATGGGTTAGCGTAAGTTTTAGGATTAGGGTTAGGGTAAGGGTTAGGGTATGGGTTAGGGTAAGGTTTAGGTGTAGGATTAGGGTTAAGTTTAGGTTAAGGGTTAGGGTTAGGGCTTACGGTTAGGGTTAGGGTTAGGATAAGGGTTAGGTTTAGGGTTAGGGTAAGTGTTAGGGGTAGGGTTAGGGTGAGGGTAAGTGTTAGGGTAAGGGTTAGGGTTAGGATTAGGTTTAGGGTTGGGGTTAAGTTTAGGGTTAGGGTTAGGGTAAAGGTAAGGGTTAGGGTTAGGGTTAGGTTAAGTGTTAGGGTTAGGGTTAGGGTTAGGGTTAGGGTAAGTTAAGGGTTAGGGTTAGGGTTAGGTTTAGGGTTAGGGTTAGGATAAGGGTAAGGGTTAACTTTAGGGTTAGGGTTAGGTTTATTGTTAAGGTTAGGGTCAGGGTAAGTAAAAGGGTTAGGGTTAGTGTTAGGGTAAGGGTAAGGGTTAGGGTTAGGGTTATGTTTAGTGTTGGAGTTAAGGTTCGGGTTAGAGTTAGTGTAAGGGTAAGGTTTAGGTTTAGGGTTAGGGTAAGGGTTAGGGTTAGGGTTAGGGTGAGAGTTAGGGTTAGTGATAGTTTTAGGGTTAGGTTTAGAGTTAGAGTTAGGGTTAGGGATAGGGTGAGGGTAAGGGTATGTGTTAGGGTTAGAGTTAGGGTTAGGGCTAGGGTTTGCCTTAGGATAAGGGTAAGGGTTAGGGTTAGGGTTAGGGTTAGGATTAAGGTAAGGGTAAGGGTTAGGGTTAGGGTTAGGGTTAGTTTTAGGATAAGGGTTAGGGTTAGGTTTAGGGTTAGGGTTAGGGTAAGGCTAAGGGTTAGGGTTAGGGTTAGGTTTAGGTTTAGGTTTAGGTTTAGGGTTAGGGTTAGTTTTAGGGTTAGGGTAAGGGTAAGGTTTAGCGTTAGGATTAGGGTTAGGGTTAGGGTAAGGGTAAGGGTTAGGGTTAGGGTTAGGTTTAGGTTTAGGTTTAGGTTTAGGGTTAGGGTTATGTTTAGGGTTAGGGTAATGGTAAGGGTTAGGGTTAGGATTAGGGTTAGGGTTAGGGTAAGGGTTAGGGTTAGGTTTAGGGTAAGGGTTAGGATTAGGGTTTGGGTTAATGTAAGGGTAAGTGTTAGGGTTAGGGTTAAGGTTAGGCATAGGGTAAGGGTTAGGATTAAGTTTAGGGTAAGGGTACGTTTTGGGGTTAGGGTTAGGGTTAGGGTAAGGGTAAGGATAAGGGTTACGGTTAGGTGTTATGGTTACCGTTAGGGTTAGGTTTAGGGTAAGCATAAGAGTTAGGTTTAGGGTTAGGGTTAGGGTAACAGTAAGGGTTAGGGTTAGTGTTAGGTATAAGGGTTAGGGTTAGGGTTAGGGTTAGGTTTAGGGTTAGGGTTAGGGTTAGTGTAAGGTTAGGGTTAGTGTTAGGCTTAGGGTTCAGGTTAGGGTTAGGGTTAAGGTTAGGGTTAGGTTTAGGGTTAGGATTAGGGTAAGGGTAAGGATTAGGGTTAGGGTGAGGGTTAGGCTTAGGGAAAGGTAAGGATTAGGGTTAGGGTTAGGGTTAGGGTAAAGATTAGGTTTAGGGTTAGGGTTACCGTAAGGGTTATGGTTAGGGTTAGGGTTAGCATTAAGGTTATGGTTACGGTAAGGGTAAGGTTAAGGGTTAGGGTTAGGTTTAGGGTTAGGGTAAGAGTTAGGGTTAGGGTTAGGGTGAGGGTGGGGGTTAGGGTAAGGGTTAGGGTTATGGTTAGGGTTAGCGTTAGGGTTATGTTTAGGGTTAGGGTAAGGGTAAGGGTTAGGGTTAGGGTTAGGTTAAGGTTAGGGTTAGGGTTAGGGTTAGGGTAAGTGTTAGGGTAAGATTTAGGTTTAGGGTTAGGGTTAGCGTTAGAGTTAGGTTTAGGTTTAGGGTAAGGGTAAGGGTTAGGGTTAGGTTTTGGGTTAAGGTTAGGTTTAGGGTTAGGGTTAGGTTTAGGTGTAGGGTTAGGGTTTGGGTAAGGTTAAGTGTTAGGTTTAGGGTTAGGGTTAGGTTTGGGGTTAGGGTAAGGGTTAGGGTAAGTATAACGGTCAGGGTTAAGGTTAGGGTTAGGGTTAGGGTTAGGATTAGGTTTAGGGTAAGCGTAAGGGTTAGGGTTAGGTTTGGGGTTACGGTTAGGGTAACGGTTAGGGTTAGGGTTAGGGTTAGGTTTAGGGTTAGGGTAAAGCTAAGGGTTAGGTTTAGGTTTAGGGTTGGAGTTAAGGTTAGGGTTAGAGTTAGTGTAAGGGTAAGGTTTAGGGTTAGGGTTAGGGTAAGGGTTAGGGTTAGGGTTAGGGTGAGAGTTAGGGTTAGTGTTAGGTTTAGGGTTAGGTTTAGAGTTAGAGTTAGGGTTAGGGATAGGGTGAGGGTAAGGGTATGTGTTAGGGTTAGAGTTAGGGTTAGAGTTAGGGTTTGCCTTAGGATAAGAGTAAGGGTTAAGGTTAGGGTTAGGATTAAGGTAAGGGTAAGGGTTAGGGTTAGGGTTAGTGTTAGGTTTAGGGTAAGGGTTAGGGTTAGGTTTAGGGTAAGGGTGAGTTTTAGGGTTAGGGTTAGGGTTAGGTTTCCGGTAAGTGTAAGGGTTATGGTTAGGGTTAGGTGTTAGGGTTAGGGTTAGTGTTAGGTTTAGGGTTAGGGTTACGGTAAGGGTAAGGGTTAAGTTTAGATAGGGATTGGGTTAGGTTTAGGGTTAGGGTTAGGGTAAGGGTAAGGTTAGGGTTGGGGTTAGGGTTAGGTTTAGGGTTAAGGTTACGGTTAGGATTAGGTTTAGCGTTAGGTTTAGGGTTAGGGTTAGGGTAAGGGTGAGTTTTAGGGTTAGGGTGAGGGTTATGGTTAGGGTAAGGATTAGGTTTAGGGTTAGGGTTAGGTTATGGGTTATGGTTAGAATTAGGGTTAGCATTAAGGTTAGGGTTAGGGTAAGGGTAAGGGTTGGGGTTAGGGTTAGGGTTACGGTTAGGGTTAGGGTTAGGGGTTAGGGTTAGGGTTAGGGTTAGGGTTAGGGTTAACGTAAGGTTAGGGTTAGTGTTAGGCTTAGGGTTAGTGTAAGGGAAAGGGGTAGGGTTAAGTTTAGGGTTAGGGTAAGGGTTAGGGTTAGGGTTAGGATTAGGGTAAGGGTAAGGTTTAGGGTTAGGTTTAGGGTTAGGGTTATGTTTAGGGTTAGGGTTAGGGTAAGGGTAAGGGTTAGGTTTAGCGTTAGGGTTAGGTTTAGGGTTAGGGTTAGGGTTAGGGTAAGTATAAGGTTTAGGGTTAAGGTTAGGGTTAGGGTTAGGGTTAGGGTTAGGTTTATGGTTAGGGTAAGGGTAAAGGTTAGGGTTAGGATTAGGGTTAGTGTTAGGGTAAGGTTTAGGTTTAGGGTTAGGGTTAGGTTTACGGTTAGTGTAAGGGTAAGTGTGACGGTTAGGGTTAGCGGTAGGTTTAGGGTTGGGTTTAAGGTTAGGGTTAGGGTTAGGGTAAAGGTAAGGTTAGGGTTAGGGTAAAGGTTAGGGTTAGGGTTAGGGTTAAGGTAAGGGTAAGGGTTAGGGTTAGGGTTACGTTTAGTGTAAGGGTTAGGGTTAGGTTTAGGGTAACGGGAAGGTTAAGGGTTAGAGTTAGGGTAAGGGTTAGGGTTAGGGTTAGGGTTAGGGTAAGGGTTAAGTTTAGGGTTAGGGTTACTGTAGGGGCTAGGGTAAGGGTAAGTGTTAGAGTTATTGTTAGGTTTAGGATAAGGTTAAGGGTTAGGGTTAGGGTTAGGGTTTGGGGTTAGGTTTGGGGTTACTGTTAGTTTTAGGGTTAGGGTTAGGGTAAGAGTAAAGGTTAGGGTTAGGGTTAGGGTTAGGTTTAGTGATAGGTTTAGGGTTAGGTTTAGGGTAAGGGCAAGTGTTAGGTTTAGGGTTAGGGTTAAGGTTAGAGTTAGGGTTAGGGTTACGGTTAGATGTTTTGGTTAGGGTTAGGGTTAGGGTTAGGTTTAGGGTTAGGGTTAGGGTAAGGGTAAGGGTAAGGGTTAAGGTTAGATAGGGTTACGGTTAGGTTTAGGGTTAGGGTTACGTATAGGGTAAGGTTAGGTTTAGGGTTAGGGTTAGGGTTAGGGTTCAGGTTAGCGTTAGTGTTAGGGTTAGGGTTCAGGTTAGGGTTAGGGTTAGGGTGAGGGTTAGGTTTAGGGTTAGGGTTAGGGTTCAGGTTAGGGTTAGGGTTTGGGTAATGGTAAGGATTAGGGTTAGGGTGAGGGTTAGGCTTAGGGAAAGGTAAGGATTAGGGTTAGGGTTAGGGTTAGGGTAAGAATTAGGTTTAGGGTTAGGGGTAGGGTAAAGGTCATGGTTAGGTTAGGGTTAGCATTAAGATTAGGGTTAGGGTAAGGGTAAGATTAAGGGTTAGGGTTAGGTTTAGGGTTAGGGTAAGGGAAAGGGTTAGGGTTAGGTTTAGGGTCAGGTTTAGGGTTAGCGTAAGGGTATGGGTAGGGTTAGGGTTAGGGTTAGGGCAAGCATTAGGGTTAGGGTTCGGGGTAGGGTAGGGGTTAGGGTAAGGGTAAGTTTTAGGGTTAAGTTCAGTGTTAGGATAAGGGTAAGGTTTAGGGTTAGGGTTAGAGTTACGGTTTGGGGTTAGGGTTAGGGTTAGCCTTAGGTTTAGGGTCACAGTTCTGGTAAGAGTAAGGGTTAGGGTTAGGGTTAGGGTTAGGGTAAGGGTAAGTGTAGGGTTAGGGTTAGGGTTAGGGTAAGGGTTAGGGTTAGGGTTAGGGTAGGGGTTAGGGTAAGGGTTAGGGTTAGGGTTAGCATTAGAGTTATGTTTAGGGTTAGGTTAAGGGTAAGGGTTAGGGTTAGGGTTAGGATAAGGGTTAGGGTTAGGTTTAGGGTAAGGTTTAATATTAGGGTTAGGGTTAATGTAAGGGTAAGCGTTAGGGTTAGGGTTAAGGTTAGGTTTAGGTAAGGGTTAGGATTAGGTTCAGGGTAAGGGTAAGGTTTAGGGTTAGAATTAGGGTTAGGGTAAGGTAAGGGTTAGGGTTAGGGTTAGGGTTAGGTTTAGGGCTAGGGTTAGCATATGGGTAAGGTTAGGGTTAGTGTTAGTGTTAGGGTTAGGGTTCAGGTTAGGGTTAGGGTTAGGGTTAGTGTTAGGTTTATGGTTAGGGTTAGGGTAAGGGTAAGGATTAGGGTTAGGGTGAGGGTTAGGCTTAGGGAAAGGTAAGGATTAGGGTTAGGGTTAGGGTTAGGGTAAGGATTAGGTTCAGGGTTAGGGGTAGCGTAAAGGTTAGGGTTAGGGTTAGGGTTAGCATTAAGGTTAGGGTTAGGGTAAGGGTAAGTTCAAGGGTTAGGGTTAGGTTTAGGGTTAGGGTAAGAGATAGGGTTAGGTTTAGGGTTAGGGTTAGGGTTAGGTTTAGGGTTATCGTAAGTGTAAGGGTAGGGTTGGGGTTAGGGTTAGGGTAAGCGTTAGGCTTAGGGTTAGGGTTAGGGTAGGGGTTATGGTAAGGGTAAGTTTTAGGTTTAAGTTGAGGGTTAGGATAAGGGTAAGGTTTATGGTTACGGTTAGAGTTAGGTTTTGGGGTTAGGGTTAGGGTTAGCTTTAGGGTTATGGTTCTGGTAAGAGTAAGGGTTAGGGTTAGGGTTAGGGTTAGTTTTAGGGGTAGGTTTAGTGGTAGGGTTAGGGTAAGGGCAAGGGTTAGGTTTAGGGATAGGGTTAACGTTAGAGTTAGGGTAAGGGTTAGGGTTAGTTTTAGGGTTAGTGTTATGGTAAGTGTAAGGGTTAGGTTTAGGGTTAGGGTTAGGGTTAAGTTTATGGTTAGGGTTAGGATTAGGGATATGGTAAGGGTTAGGGTAAGGGTTAGGGTACGGTTTAGGGTTAGGTTTAGGGTTAGCGTTAGAGTTAGGTTTAGGGTTAGGGTAAGGGTAAGGGTTAGGGTTAGAGTTAGGGTTAAGGTTAGGTTAAGCTTTAGGGTTAGGGTTAGGTTAGGGGTTAGGGTAAGGGTAAGTGTTAGGGTTAAGGTTAGTGTTAGGTTTAGGGTTAGGGTAAGGGTTAGGGTTAGGGTTGGGGTTATGTAAGAGGTTAGGATAAGGGGAAGTGTTAGGGTTAAGGTTAGGGTTAGGATAAGGATAAGGGTTAGGGTAAGGGTTAGGGTTAGGGTTTGGGGTTAGGGTTAGTTTTAGGGTTAGGTTTAGGGTTAGGGTTCTGGTAAGAGTAAGGTTTAAGGTTAGGGTTAGGGTCAGTGATGTATTTAAGGTTAGGGTTAGGCTAAGGACAAGGGTTAGGTTCATGGTTAGGGTTAAGGTTTGAGTTAGGGTAAGGGTTAAGGTTAGGTTTAGGGTTAGTGTTATGGTAAGTGTAAGGGTTAGGTTTAGGGTTAGGATTAGGGTTAGGGTAAGGGTTAGGGTATGGGTTAGGGTAAGGTTTAGGGTTAGGATTAGGGTTAGGGTTAGCGTTAGAGTTAGCTTTAGGGTTAGGGTAAGGGTTAGAGTAATGGTTAGGTTTATGGTTAGGGTAAGGGTAAGTGTTAGGGGTAGGGGTAGGGTTAGGATAAGTGTTAGGGTAAGGGATATTGTAAGGGTTAGGGTTAGGGTTGGGGTTAAGTTTAGGGTTAGGGTTAGGGTAAAGGTAAGGGTTAGGGTTAGGGTGAGGGTAAGGGTTAAGGTTAGGGTAAGGGTAAGTGTTAGGGTTAAGGTTAGGGTTAGGATAAGGGTAAGGGTTAGGGTTAGGGTTAGGGTTTGGGGTTAGGGTTAGTTTTAGGGTTAGGGTTAGGGTTAGGGTTAGGGTTAGGGTCAGTGATAGGTTTAAGATTAGGGTTAGGCTAAGGACAAGGGTTAGGTTTAGGGTTAGGGTTAAGGTTAGGGTTAGGGTTAGGGTAAGGGTTAGGGTATGGGTTAGGGTAAGCTTTAGGGTTAGGGTTAGGGTTAGGGTTAGCGTTAGATTTAGGTTTAGTGTTAGGGTAAACGTTAGGGTATGGGTTAGGGTAAGGTTTAGGATTAGAGTTAGGGTAAGGGTTAGGGTATGGGTTAGGGCAAGGTTTAGGTTTAGGGTTAGGTTTAAGGTTAGGTTAAGGGTTACAGTTAGGGGTTAGGGGTTAGGGTTAGGGTTAGGGTTAGGGTAAGGGTTAGGGTTAGGGTTAGGGTTAGGGAAAGGGTAAGTGTTAGGGGTAGGGTTAGGGTTAGTGTAAGTGTTAGGGTAAGGGTTAGGGTTAGGGTTAGGTTTAAGGTTGGGGTTAAGTTATGTTTAGGGTTAGGGTAAAGGTAAGGTTTAGGGTTAGGGTTAGGGTAAGTGTTAGGGTTAGGGTTAGGGTTAGGGTTAGGATAAGTTAACGGTTAGGGTTAGAGTTAGGTTTAGGGTTAGGGTTAGGGTAAGTGTAAGGGTTAAGTTTAGGGTTAGGGTTAGGTTTAGGGTTAAGGTTAGGGTTAGGGTAAGTAAAAGGGTTAGGGTTAGGGTTAGGATTGGGTTTAGGGTTAGGGTAAGGGTAAGCGTTAGGTTTAGGATTAGGGTAAGGTTTAGGGTTAGGTTTAGGTTTAGGGTAAGGGTAAGGGTTAGGGTTAGGGTTAGGTTTAGGGTTGGTGTTAAGGTTAGGGTTAGAGTTAGTGTAAGGGTAAGGTTTAGGGTTAGGGTTAGGGTAAGGGTTAGTGTTAGGGTTAGGGTGAGAGTTAGGGTTAGTGTTAGGTTTAGGTTTAGGTTTAGAGTTAGAGTTAGGTTTAGGGTTCGGGTGAGGGTAAGGGTATGTCTTAGGGTGACACTTAGGGTTTGGGTTAGGGTTAGCCTTAGGATAAGTGTAAGGGTAAGTGTTAGGGTTAACTTTAGGGTTAGGATAAGGGTAAGTGTTAGGGTTAGAGTTAGGGTTAGGTTTTGGGGTTAGGGTTATGGTGAGGGTTAGTGATAGGTTTAGGGTTAGGGTTAGGGTAAGGGCAAGATTAGGTTTAGGGTTAGGGTTAAGGTTAGAGTTAGTGTTAGGGTTGGATTTAGGGTTAGTGTTATGGTAAGGGTAAGGGTTAGGGTTAGAGTTAGGGTTAGGATTAAGTTTAGGGCTAGGATTAGGTTTAGGGTTAGGGTAACGGTTAGGGTTAGGTTTAGGTTAAGAGTTAAGGTTAGGTTTAGGGTAAGGGTAAGGTTTAGGGTTAGGGTTAGGGTTAGGTAAGGGTAAGGGTTAGGGTAAGGGTTAGGTGTTAGGGTTAGGGGTACGGTTAGGGTATGGTTTAGGGTTAGGGTTAGGGTAAGGGTTAGGGTTAGATAGGGTTAGGGTTAGGGTTAGGGTTAGGGTTAGGGTTAAGGTGAGCGTTAGGTGCAGGGTTAGTGTAAGGGTTAGGGTTAGGGTTAGCCTTAGGGTTAGGGTTAGGGAAAGGGTTAGGGTTAGGTTTAGGGTTAAGGTTAGGTTAAGGGTTAAGGTTAGGGGTTAGGGTTAGGGATAGGGTAAGGGAAAGGGTTTGGGTTAAGGTTAGGTTTAGGGTAAGGGTTAGGGTTAGGGTTAGGATTAGGGTAAGGGTAATGGTTGGGGTTAAGGTTAGGGTTAGGTTTAGGGTTAGGGTTAGGTTTATGGATAGGGTTAGGGTAAGGGTAAGGGTTAGGTTTAGGGTTTGGTTTAGGTTTAGGGTTAGGGTTAGGGTTAGGGTTAGGGTTCGAGTTACAGTTAGGTAAGGGTTAGGGTTAGGGTTAGGGTTAGGGTTAAGGTAAGGTTAAGGGTCAGAGTTAGGGTTAGGTTTAGTGTAATTGTTAGGGTTAGGTTTAGGGTAACGGTAAGGTTATTGGTTAGGGTTAGGTTTAGGGTTAGGGTAAGGGAAAGGGTTAGGGTTAGGGTTAGGGTTAGGGCAAGGGTAAGGGTTAGGGTTAGTGTTAGGGTTAGGGTAAGGGTTAAGGTTATGGTTTGGGTTAGGGTAGGGGCTAGGGTAAGGGTAAGTGTTAGGTTAACGGTAGGGTTAGGATAAGGGTAAGGGTTAGGGTTAGGGTTAGGTTTTGGGGTTAGGGTTAGGGTTAGGGTTAGGGTTAGGTTTAGGTTTAGGGTTAGAATAAGAGTAAAGGTTAGGGAAGAGTTAGGGTTAGGATGAAGTTTAGGGTTAGGTTTAGGTTTAGGGTAAGGGTTAGGGTTAGGTTTAGGTTAAGGATTAGGGTTAGGTTTAGGGTAAGGGTAAGGTTTAGGGTTAGGGTTAGGGTTAGGGTAAGGGTTAGGGTTAGGTTTAGGTTAAGGCTTAGGGTTAGGTTTAGGCTAAGGGTAAGGTTTAGGGTTACGGTTAGGCTTAGGGTTAGGGTAAGGGTAAGGGTTAGGG
Organism: Megascapheus bottae; assembly: GCA_024803745.1. Lineage (NCBI taxonomy): Eukaryota > Metazoa > Chordata > Mammalia > Rodentia > Geomyidae > Megascapheus > Megascapheus bottae. The sequence continues at coordinate 20,524 of JANJXV010001809.1, read as the reverse complement.
TAAGGGTTAGGTGTTAGGGTTAGGGGTACGGTTAGGGTTAGGATTAGGGTTAGGGTTAGGGTAAGGGTTAGGGTTAGATAGGGTTAGGGTTAGGTTTAAGGTTAGGGTTAGGGTAAGGGTAAGGTTAGGGTTGGGGTTAGGGTTAGGGTTAGGTTTAGGGTACGGGTAAGGGTTAGGGTTAAGGTTAGGGTTAGGTTTAGGGTTAGGGTTAGGTTTAGGGTTAGGGTTATGGTTAGGGTAAGTATAAGGTTTAGGGTTAAGGTTAGGGTTAGGGTTAGCGTAGGGTTAGGTTTATGGTTAGGGTAAGTGTAAGGGTTAGGATTAGGGTTAGGGTTAGGGTAAGGTTTAGGGTTAGGGTTAGGGTTAAGTTTAGGGTTAGGATAAGGGTAAGGGTGAGGGTTAGGGTTAGGGGTAGGTTTAGGGTTGGGATTAAGGTTAGGGTTAGGGTTAGGGTAAGTATAAGGTTAGGGTTAGGATTAGGGTTAGGGTAAGGTTTAGGGTTAGCGCTAGGGTTAGAGTTAGGGTTAGGTTAGGGTTAGGGTTAGGGTTAGGGTTAGGGTTAAGGTAAGTGTAAGGGTTAGGGTTAGGGTTAGGTTTAGTGTAAGGGTTTGCGTTAGGTTTAGGGTAACGGGAAAGTTAAGTGTTAGGGTTAGTTTAGGGCTAGGGTAAGGGAAAGGGTTAAGGTTAGGGATAGGGTTAGGGTTAGGTTACGGTTAGGGTAAGGGTGAGGTGTAGGGTTAGGTTTAGGGTAAGGGTTAGGGTTAGGGTTAGGTTTAGGGTAGCGGCTAGGGTTAGGGTTAGGGTTATGGTTAGGGTTAGGGTAAGTATAATGATTAGGGTTAAGTTTAGGGTTAGCGTTAGGTTTATCGGTAGGTTTACGGTTAGGGGAAGGGTAAGGGTTAGGGTTAGGATTAGGGTTAGGATTAGGGTAAGGGTTACGGTTAGGGTTAGGGTTAGCTTTATCGTTAGGGTAAGGGTAAGGTTTAGGGTTAGGGTTAGAGTTAGGTTTAGGGTTGGGGTTAAGGTTTGGTTTAGGTTTAGGGTAAGGGTAAGGGTTCGGGTTAAGGTAGGGGTTATGGTTAGGGTTAGGTTTAGAGGTAGGGTTAGTGTTAGTTTTAGGATTAGGTTTAGAGTTAGATTTAGGGTTACAGTTAGGGTAAGGGTATGTGTTAGAGTTAGGGTTAGGGTTAGGGTTAAGGTAAGGGTTAGGGTTAGGGTTAGGGTTAGGTTTACTGTTAGGTTTAGGGTTAGGGTAAGGGTAAGAGTTAGGGTTAGGGTTAGGTTTAGGGTTAGGGAAAGGGTACGTATTAGTGTTAGGGTTATCGTTAGGGTAAGGATTAGGGTTAGGGTTAGGGTTAGGGTAAGGATTATGGTTAGGGTGAGAATTAGCATTAAGGTTAGGGTTAGGGTAAGGGTAAGGGTTAGGTTTATGGTTCGGGTTAAGGTAAGGTAAGGGTTAGGTTTAGGGTTAGGTTTAGTGTAAGGGTTATGTTTAGGTTTAGGGTAAGGGTAAGGGTAAGGTTTAGGGTTAGGTTTAGGGTTAGGGTAAGGGAAAGGGTTAGAGTTAGGGATACGCTTAGGGTTAGGTTTAGGGTTAGGGTAAGGGTGAGGGGTAGGATTAGGGTTAGGGTAAGTGTTAGGGTTAGGGTTAGGGTTAGGGTAGGGGCTAGGGTAAGGGTAAGTGTTAGGGTTAAGTTTAGGGTTAGGATAAGAATAAGGGTTAGGGTTAGGGTAAGAGTTAGGGTTTGGGGTTAGGGTTAGGGTAGGTTTAGTGTTAGGGTTAGGGTAAGAGTAAGGGTTAGGTTTAGGGTTAGGGTTAGGGTTAGTGATAGGTTTATTGTTAGGGTTAGGGTAAGGGCAAGGTTAGGTTTAGGGTTAGGATTAAGTTTAGGGTTAGGGTTAGGGTTAGGGTTAGATTTAGGGTTAGTGTTATGGTAAGGGTAAGGGTTAGGGTTAGGTTTAGGGTTAGGATTAAGATTCGGGTTAGGGTTAGGGTAAGTGTTAGGGTAAGGGTTAGGGTAAGGTTTAGGGTTAGGGTTAGGTTTAGGGTTAGCGTTAGGGTTAGCTTTAGCGTTAGGTTAATGGTAAGGGATAGGGTTAGGGTTAGGGTTAAGGTTTTGTTAAGTGTTTTTGTTAGGGCTTAGGGTTAGGGTTAGGGAAGTGGTTAGGGTAAGGTTTAGGGTTAGGGTTAGGGTTAGGATAAGTGTTAGGTTTAGGGTAATTGTTAGGGTAAGGGTTAGGTTTAGGGTTAGGTTTAGGGTTGGGGTTAAGTGTAGGGTTAAGGTTAGGGAAAGGGTAAGGGTTAGGGTTAGATAGGTTTAGGGTTATGGTTAGGATAAGGGTAAGCTTAGGGTTAGGGTTAGGGTTAGGGTTAGGGTTAAGTTTAGGGTTAGGGTTAGGGTTTTGATTAGTTTTAGGGTTAGTGTTAGGGTAAGGGTAAGGGTTATGTTTAGGGTGAGGTTTAGGGTTAGGGAAAGGGTAAGGATTAGGGTTAGGGTTAAGGTTAGGGAGAGCATTAGGTTTAGGGTTAGGATTAGGGTAAGGGTAAGCGTTAGGGTTAGGGTTAAGGTTAGGGAGAGCATTAGGTTTAGGGTTAGGGTTAGGGTAAGGGTAAGCGTTAGGGTTAGGGTTAAGTTAGGGGCTAGGGTAAGGGTAACTTTTAGGGTTAAGGTTACGGTTAGAATAAGGATAAGGTTTGGGGTTAGGGTTAGGGTTAGGTTTTGAGGTTAGGGTTAGGATTAGGGTTAGGTTGGGGTTATGGTTAGGGTAAGAGTAAGGGTTAGGTTTAGGGTTAGGTTTAGGTTTAGTGATAGGTTTAGGGTTAGGGTTAGGGTAATGGCAAAGGTTAGGTTTAGGGTTAGGGTTAAGATTAGAGTTAGGGTTAGGGTTAGGGTTAGGTTTAGGGTTAGTGTTATGTTAATGGTAAGGGTTACGGTTAGGGTTAGGGTTAGGGTTAAGGTTATGGTTAGTCTTGGGGTTAGTTTTAGGGTAAGTGTTAGTGTAAGGGTTAGGGTAAGGTTTAGGGTTAGGGTTAGGGTTAGGGTTAGAGTTAGAGTTAGCTTTAGGGATAGGTTAAGGGTAAGGGTTAGGGTAAGTGTTAGGGTTAAGTTTAGGTTAAGGGTTAGGGTTAGGGTTACGGTAAGGGTTAGGGTTAGGGTTAGGGCAAGTGTTAGGGTTAGGGAAAGTGTTAGGGTAAGGGTTAGGGTTACGGTTAGGTTTAGGTTTGGAGTTAAGTCTAGGGTTAGGGTTAGGGTTAGGTTAAGTGTTAGGGTTAGGGTTAGGGTTAGGGTTAGGGTAAGTGTAAGGATAAGGGTTAGGGTTAGGGTTAGGTTTAGGGTTAGGTGTTAGGGTTAGGGTTAGGTTTGGGTTAGGTTTAGGGTTAGTGTTAGGGTTATGGTTACGGTTAGGTTTAGGATTAGGGTTAGGGTAAGGGTAAGGGTTAGGTTTAGGGTTAGGTTTAGGGTTAGGGTAAGCGTAAGGGTTAGGGTTAGGATTAGGGTTAGGCTTAGGGTAAGGGTTCTGGTTAGGATTAGGGTTAGGTTTAGGGTTAGGATAGGGGTAAGGGTTAGGGTTAGGGTTAGGGTCAGGGTTAGGTTTAGGGTTACGGTTAGGTTTAGGGTTAGGCTTAGAGTTAAGGTTAGGGTTAGGGTTAGGGTTAGGGTAAGGGTTAGGGTTAGGGTTAGGGATAGGGTTAGGGTAAGAGTAAGGGTTAGGTTTAAGGTTACGGTTAGAGTTATGGTTGGTTAGGTTTAGGGTTAGGGTTAGGGTAAGAGTAAGGGTTAGGGTTAGGGTTAGGTTTGTGTAATGGTTCGTGTTAGGGTTAGGCTTAGGGTTAGGGTAAGGGAAAGGGTTAGGTTTAAGTTTAGGGTTAGGTTTAGGGTTAGGGTTAGGGTTAGGTTTAGGTTAGGGTTAGGGTTAGGGTAAGGGTTAGGGTTAGGTTTAGGTTTAGGGGTAGGGTTAGGGTTAAGGTTAGGGTAAGTATAAGGTTTAGGGTTAAGTTTAGGTTCAGGGTTAGGGTTAGGGTTAGGGTTAGGGTTAGAGTAAGGGTAAGGGTTAGGGTTAGGGGTAGGGGTAGGTTTAGGGTTGGGGTTAAGGTTAGGCTTAGGGTTAGGGTAAGGGTAAGGGTTAGGGTTTGGGTTAGGGTTAGGGTAAGGGGTAGGGTTAGGGTTAGGGTTTGAGTTAGAGTTACGGTTAGGGTTAGGGTTAGGGTTTGGGTTATGGTTAAGGTAAGGTAAGGGTTAGGTTTAGGGTTAGGTTTAGTGTAAGGGTTAGGGTTAGGTTTAGGGTAAGGGTAAGGTTAAGTGTTAGCGTTAGGGTTAGGGTTAGGGTAAGGGAAAGGGTTAGGGTTAGGGATAGGGTTAGGGTTAGGGTTAGGGTTAGGGTAAGGGTGAGGTGTAGGGTTAGGTTTAAGATAAGGGTTAGGGTTAGGGTTAGTGTTAGGGTAGCGGCTAGGGTAAGGGTAAGTGTGAGGGTTATTGTTAGGGTTAGGATAAGAATAAGGGTTAGGGTTAGGGTAAGGGTGAGGGTTTGGGGTTAGGGTTAGGGTAGGTTTAGTGTTAGGGTTAGGGTAAGAGTAAGGGTTAGGGTTAGGGTTAGGGTTAGTTATAGGTTTTGGGTTAGGATTAGGGTAAGGGTAAGGGTTAGGTTTAGGGTTAGGATTAAGGTTAGGTTTAGGGTTAGGTTTAGGGTTAGTTTTAGGGTTAGTGTTATGGTAAGGGTAAGGGTTAGGGTTAGGTTTAGGGTTAGGATTAAGGTTAGGGTTAGGGTTAGGTTTAGGGTAAGTGTTAGGGTAAGGGTTAGGGTTAGGGTTAGGGTTAGCGTTAGGGTTAGGGTTAGGGTTAGGGTAACGATAAGGGTAAGGGTTAGGGTTAGGTTAAGGGTTAGGGGTAGGGTTAGGTTTAGGGTTAGTGTAAGGGTAAGGGTTAGGGTTAGTGTTAGGGTAAGGGTTGGGGTTAGGGTTAGGGTTAGGGTAGGGGCTAGGGTAAGGGTAAGTGTTTGGGTTAAGGTTAGGGTTAGGATAAGGGTAAGGGTTAGGGTGAGATTTAGGGTTAGGATTTGGGGTTTGGGTTAGGGTTAGGGTTAGGTTTAGCGTTAGGGTTAGGGTAAGAGTAAGGGTTAGGTTTAGGGTAAGGGTTAGTGATAGGTTTAGGGTTAGGGATAGGGTAAGGGCAAGGGTTAGCTTTAGGGTTAGGGTAAAGTGTAGAGTTAGGGTTAAGGTTAGGGTTAAGTTTAGGGTTAGGGTTATGGTTAGAGTAAATGTTAGATTAAGGGTTAGGGTTAGGTTTACGTTAAGGCTTAGGGTTAGGTTTAGGGTAGGGTAAGTTTTAGGGTTAGGGTTAGGGTTAGGGTGAGGGTAAGGGGAAGGGTTAGGGTTAGGGTTAGGTGTTAGGGTTAGGGTTAGGGTTGGTTTAGGGTTAGGGTTAGGGTAAGGGTAAGGGTTAGGGTTCGATAGGGTTAGGGTTAGGTTTAGGGTTAGGGTTAGGGTAAGGGTAAGGTTAGTGTTAGGGTTAAGGGTAGGGGTAGGGTTAAGCTTAGGGTTAGGGTAAGGGTAAGGTTTAAGGTTAGGGTTAGGGTAAGGGTAAGGGTTAGGGTTAGGGTTAGGTGTTAGGTTTAGGGTTAGGGTTAGGGTTAGTTTTAGGGTTAGGGTTAGGTTAAGGTTAAGTGTTAGGTTGAGGGTTAGAGTAAGGGTTATATTTAGGGTTAGGGTTAGCATTAAGGTTAGGGTTAGGGTAAAGGTAAGGGTTAGGGTAAGTATAAGGTTTAGGGTTAAGGTTCGGGTTAGGGCTAGGGTCAGGGTTAGGTTTAGGGTTAGGGTAAGGGTAAGGTATAGGGTTAGGATTAGGGTTAGGGTTAGGGTAAGGTTTAGGTTTTGGGTAAGGGTTAGGGTTAGGTTTAGGGTAGGGTAAGGGTAAGGATTAGGGTTAGGATTACGGTGAGGGTTAGGGTAAGGTTTAGGGTTAGTGTTAGGGTTAGGTTTAGTGTTAGGGTAAGGGTAAGGTTTAGGGTTAGTGTTAGAGGTAGGTTTAGGGTTGAGGTTAAGGTTAGGGTTAGGATAAGGATAAGGGTTACGGTTAGTGTTAGGGTTAGGGTTTGGAGTTAGGGTTAGGATTAGGGTAAGGGTAAGAGTTAGGTTTAGGGTTAAGTTTAGGGTTAGGGTTAGGGTTAGGGTTAGGGTAAGTATAATGATTAGGGTTAAGTTTAGGGTTAGCGTTAGGGTTAGCGGTAGGTTTAGGGTTAGGGTAAGGGTAAGGGTTAGGGTTAGGATTAGGGTTAGGATTAGGGTAAGGGTTAGGGTTAGGGTTAGGGTTAGCTTTAGCGTTAGGGTAAGGGTAAGGGTTAGGGTTAGGGTTAGGGTTAGGGTTAGGTTTAGGGTTGGGGTTAAGGTTTGGGTTAGGGTTAGGGTAAGGGTAAGGGTTAGGGTTAGGGTAGGGGTTATGGTTAGGGTTAGGGTTAGATTTAGGGTTAGTGTTAGGTTTAGGATTAGGTTTAGAGTTAGATTTAGGGTTACGGTTAGGGTAAGGGTATGTGTTAGGGTTAGGGTTAGGGTTAGGGTTAGGTTTATCGTTAGATAAGGTTAAGGGTTAGGGTTAGGGTTAGGGTTAAGGTAAGGGTAAGGGTTAGGGTTAGGGTTAGGGTTAGGTTAAGGGTAAGGGTTAGGGTTAGTTTTAGGGTAAGGGTAAGGTTTACGGTTAGAGTTAGGTTTAGGGTTAATGTAAGGGTAAGGGTTAGGGTTAGGGTAACGGTAAGGGTAAGGGTTAGGGTTAGGTTAAGGGTTAGAGGTAGGGTTAGGTTTAGGGTTAGTGTAATGGTAAGGGTTAGGATTAGGGTTAGGGTAAGGGTTGGGTTTAGTTTTAGGGTTAGGTTTAGGTTAAGGGTAAGGGTTAGGGTTAGGTTTAGAGTAAGGGTTATATTTAGAGTTAGGGTTAGCATTAAGGTTAGGGTTAGGGTAAAGCTAAGGGTTAGGGTAAGTATAAGGTTTAGGGTTAAGGTTCGGGTTAGGGTAGGGTCAGGGTTAGGATTAGGGTTAGAGTAAGGGTAAGGTATAGGGTTAGGGTTAGGGTTAGGGTTAGGGTTAGGGTAAGGTTTAGGGTTTGGGTAAGGTTTAGGGTTAGGTTTAGGGTTAGGGTAAGGGTAAGGGTAAGGATTAGGGTTAGGATTAGGGTTAGGGTTAGGGTAAGGTTTAGGGTTAGGTTTAGGGTTAGGTTTAGGGTTAGGGTAAGGGTAAGGTTTAGGGTTAGTGTTAGAGGTAGGTTTAGGGTTGAGGTTAAGGTTAGGGTTAGGATAAGGGTAAGGGTTAGGATTAGTGTTAGGGTTAGGGGTTGGGGTTAGGGTTGGGATTAGGGTTAGGTATAGAGTTAGGGTTAGGGTAAGAGTAAGGCTTAGGGTTAGGATTAGGGTTAGGGTAAGGGTAAGTGGTAGGTTTAGGGTTACGTTTAGGTTTAGGGTTAGGGTTAGGGTTAGGGTTAGGGTAAGTATAATGATTAGGGTTAAGTTTAGGGTTAGCGTTAGGGTTAGCGATAGGTTTAGGGTTAGGGTAAGGGTAAGGGTTAGGGTTAGGATTAGGGTTAGGATTAGGGTAAGGGTTAGGGTTAGGGTTAGCTTTAGCGTTAGGGTAAGGTTTAGGGTTAGCATTAAGGTTAGGGTTAGGGTAAGGGTAAGGGCTAGGGTTAGTGTTAGGTTTAGGGTTAGGGTTAGAGTTAGGGATAGGGTTAGGGTTAGTGTAAGGATTATGGTTAGGGTTAGGGTTAGCATTAAGGTTAGGGTTAGGGTAAGGGTAAGGTTTAGGGTTAGGTTTAGAGTTAGAGTTAGGGTTAGGGATAGGGTGAGGGTAAGGGTATGTGTTAGGGTTAGGGTTAGGGTTAGGTTTAGCGATAGGATAAGGGTAAGGGTTAGGGTTAGGGTTAGGGTTAGGGTTAAGGTAAGGGTAAGGGTTAGGTTTAGGGTTATGGTTAGGTTTAGGGTAAGGGTTAGGGTTAGGATTAGGGTAAGGGTAAGGATTAGGGTTAGATAGGGTTAAGGTTAGGTTTACGGGTAGGGTTAGGGTAAGGGTAAAGATAGATTAGGGTTAGGTTTACGGTTAGGGTTAGAATTAGGGTTAGCTTTAGGCTTAGGGTTAGGGTTAGGGTAAGGGTAAGGGTTAGGATTAGGGTGAGGGTTAGGGTTAGGGAAAGGGTAAGCATTAGGGTTAGGGTTAGTGTTAGGGTAAGGATTAGGTTTAGGGTTAGGGATAGAGTAAGGGTTATGTTTAGGGTTAGGGTTAGCATTAAGGTTAGGGTTAGGGTAAGGTTAAGGGATAGGGTTAGGGTTAGGGTTACGGTTAGGGTTAGGGGTTAGGGTTAGGGTTAGGGTTAAGGTTAGGGTTAGGGTTAGGGTTAGGGTAAGGGTAAGGGTTAGGGTTAGAGTTAGGGTTAGCGTAAGGGTTAGGGTTAGGGTTAGACTTAAGGTTAGGGTAAGGGAAAGGTTAGGGTTAAGTTTAGCGTTAGGGTAAGGGTTAGGGTTAAGTTTAGGATTAGGTTAAGGGTAAGGGTTAGGGATAAGGTTAGGGTTAGGGTTAGGGTTAGGGGTAGGTTTAGGGTTAGGGTAAGGGTAAGGGTAAGGGATAGGTTTAGGTTTAGGGATAGGTTTAGGGTAAGGGTAAGGGTTAGGGTTAGGGTAAGTATAAGGTTTAGGGTTAAGGTTAGGGTTAGGGTTAGGGTTAGGTTTATTGTTAGTGTAAGGGTAAGGGTTAGCGTTAGGATTAGGGTTAGGGTTAGGGTAAGGTTTAGGGTTAGGGTTAGGGTTAGGGTTAGGGTTAGGTTTAGGGTTAGGGTAAGGGTAAGGGTAAGGGTTAGGGTTAGAGGTAGGTTTAGGGTTGGGGTTAAGGTTAGGGTTAGGGTTAGGGTAAAGGTTAGGGTTAGGGTTAGGGTTAGAGTTAGAGTTAAGTTAGGGTTAGGGTTAGGGTTAGGGGTAGGTTTAGGGTTCAGGTAAGGGTAAGTGTTAGGGTTAGGGTTATGTTTAGTGTATGGGTTAGGGTTAGGTTTAGGGTCACGGTAAGGTTAAGGGTTAGGGTTAGGTTTAGGGTTAGGGTAAGGGTAAGGGTTAGGGTTAGGTTAAGGGTTAGGGTTAGGGTTAGGTTTAGGGTTAGGGTAAGGGTAAGGGTTAGGGTTAGCGTTAGGGTTAAGGTAAGTGTTATTGTTAGGGTTATGGTTAGGGTAGGGGCTAGGGTAAGGGTAAGGGTTAGGGTTAGAGTTAGGGTTACGGTTAGGGTTAGGGTTAGGGTTAGGGTTAACGTTAGGGGTAGGGTTAGGGTAAGGGTAAGGGATAGGGTTAGGGTTAGGGTTAGGGTTAGGGTATGGGTTAGGGTTAGGGTTAGGGTTAGGGTTAGGTTAAGGGGAAGGGTTAGGGTAAGGGTTAGGATTGGTTTAGGGTTGGGGTTAAGGTTAGGGTTAGGGTAAGCGTAAGGGTTAGGGTTAGGTTTATGGATAGGGTAACGGTTAGGGTAAGGGTTAGGATTAGAGTTAGGGTTAAGGTTAGCGTTAGGGTAAGGGTAAGGGTTAGGGTTAGGGTTAAGGTAAGGTTAAGGGTTAGGTTTAGGTTTAGGTTTAGGGTAAGCTTTAGGGTTAGGTTTTGGGTAAGGGTAAGGTTAAGGGTTAGGGTTAGGTTTAGGGTTAGGGTAAGAGAAAGGATGAGGGTTAGGTTTAGGGTTAGGGTAAGGGTAAGGGTTAGAGTTAGGGTTAGGTTTAGGTTTAGTGTTGGGGTTAAGGTTAGCGTTAGGGTTAGGGTAAGGGTAAGGGTTAAGGTTAGGTTTAGGGTAAGGGTTAGGTTTAGGGTTAGGGTTAGAGTTAAGGTTAGTGTTAGGTTTAGGGTTAGGATTAGAGTTAGGGTTAGAGTTAGGGTTAGGGTTAGGGTTAGGATAAGGGTAAGGGTTAGGGTTAGGGTTAGGGTTAAGGTAAGGGTAAGGGTTAGGGTTAGGGTTAGGGTAAGGGTTAGGTTTACGGTAAGGGTTAGGTTTAGGTTTAGAGTAAGGGTAAGGTTTAGGGTTAGGTTTAGGGTTAAGGTAAGGGTAAGGGTTAGGGTTAGGGTTAGGTTTAGGGTAAGGGTTAGGGTTAGGGTTAGGTTTAGGGTAAGTGTTAGGTTTAAGGTTAGGGTTAGGGTTAGGGAAAGGGTAAGGATTAGGGTTAGGGTTATGGTTAGAGTAAGGATTAGGGTTTTGGTTAGGGTTAGGGTAAGGATTATGGTTAGGGTTAGGGTTAGCATTAAGGTTAGGGTTAGGGTAAGGGTAAGGGTTAGGGTTAGGGTTAGGGTTAGAGTTAAGTTAGGGTTGGGGTTAGGGTTAGGGTTAGGTTTTGGGTTAAGGTAAGGGTAAGTGTTAGGGTTAGGGTTAGGTTTAGTGTATGGGTTAGGGTTAGGTTTAGGGTAACGGTAAGGTTAAGGGTTAGGGTTAGGTTTAGGGTTAGGGTAAGGGTAAGGGTTAGGTTTAGGTTAAGGGTTAGGGTTAGGATTAGGTTTAGCGTTAGGGTAAGGTAAGGTTTAGGGTTAGGGTTAGGGTAAGGTTAAGGGTTAGGGTTAGGGTTAGGGTTAGGTTAGGGGCTAGGGTAAGGGTAAGTTTTAGGGTTAAGGTTAGGGTTAGGATAAGGGTAAGAGTTAGGGTTAGGTTTAGGGTTAGGATTTGGGGTTAGGGTTAGAGTTAGAGTTAGCTTTAGGGTTAGGTTAAGGGTAAGGGTTAGGGTAAGGGTTAGGGTTAAGGTTAGGTTAAGGGTTAGGGGTTAATGTTAGGTTTAGGGTTAGGGTTAGGGTCAGTGAAAGGGTTAGGGTTAGGGTAAGTGTTAGGTTAAGGGTTAGGGTTAGGGTTAGGTTTAGGGTTGGGGTTAAGTTTAGGGTTAGGGTTAGGTAAGGTTTAGGGTTAGGGTTAGGGTAAGTGTTAGGGTTAGGGTTAGGGTTAGGGTTAGGGTAATTGTAAGGGTTAGGGTTAGGGTTAGGGTTAGAGTTAGGTGTTAGGGTTAGGGTTAGCGTTAGGTTTAGGGTTAGGGTAAGGATAAGGGTTAGGGTTAGAGTTAGGGTTACGTTTAGGGTTAAGGTTAGGGTTAGGGTTAGGGTTAGGGTTAGGTTTATGGTAAGGGTAAGGGTTAGTGTTAGGGTTAGGGTTAGGGTTAGGGTTAGGTTTAGGGTTAGGGTTAGGGTTAGGGTAATGGTAAGGGTGAGGGTTAGGATTAGGGTTAATTTAGGGTTAGGGTTAGGGTTGGGGTTAGGCTTAGGTTAGGGTAAGGTTAAGGGTTAGGGTTAGGTTTAGGTTAAGGGTAAGGGTTAGGGTTAGGGTTAAGGTTAGGGTTAAGGTTAGGGTTAGGGTTAGGGTTAGGGTTAGGGTTAGGCTTAGGGTAAGGATAATGGTAAGGTTTAGGGTTAGGGTTAGGGTTAGGTTTATGGAAGGGTAAGGGTTAGGGTTAGGGTTAGGGTTAGTGTTAGGGTTAACGTTAGGGTTAGGGTTAGGGTAAGGGTAAGGGATAGGGTTAGGGTTAGGGTTAGGGTAAGGGTTAGGGTTAGGGTTAGGTTTAGGGTTAGGTTAAGGGGAAGGGTTAGGGTAAGGGTTAGGATTGGTTTAGGGTTGGGGTTAAGGTTAGGGTTAGGGTTAGGTTAAGCGTAAGTGTTAGGGTTAGGGTTATGGATAGGGTAACGGTTAGGGTTAGGGTTAGGGTTAGAGTTAGGATTAAGGTTAGCGTTAGGGTAAGGGTAAGGGTTAGGGTTAGTGTTAAGCTAAGGTTAAGGGTTAGGGTTAGGTTTAGGTTTAGGGTAAGCTTTAGGGTTAGGTTTTGGGTAAGGGTAAGGTTAAGGGTTAGGGTAAGGTTTACGGTTAGGGTAAGAGAAAGGGTAAGGGTTAGGTTTAGTGTTAGGGTAAGGGTAAGGGTTAGGGTTAGGATTAGGTTTAGTGTTGGGGTTAAGGTTAGCGTTAGGGTTAGGGTAAGGGTAAGGGTTAGGGTTAGGTTTAGGGTTAGGGTTAGAGTTAAGGTTAGTGTTAGGTTTAGTGTTAGGTTTAGAGTTAGGGTTAGAGTTAGGGTTAGGGTTAGTGTTAGGATAAGGGTAAGGGTTAGGGTTAGGGTTAGGGTTAAGGTAAGGGTTAGGGTTAGGGTTAGGGTTAGGTTTAGGGTAAGGGTTACTTTTAGGTTTAGGGTAAGGGTAAGGTTTAGGGTTAGGTTTAGGGTTAAGGTAAGGGTAAGGGTTAGGGTTAGGGTTAGGTTTAGGGTAAGGGTTAGGGTTAGGTTTAGGGTAAGTGTTAGTGTTAAGGTTAGGGTTAGGGTTAGGGAAAGGGTAAGGATGAGGGTTAGGGTTATGGTTAGAGTAAGGATTAGGGTTTTGGTTAGGGTTAGGGTAAGGATTATGGTTAGGGTTAGGGTTAGCATTAAGGTTAGGGTTAGGGTAAGGGTAAGGGTTAGGGTTAGGGTTAGAGTTAGAGTTATGTTAGGGTTAGGGTTAGGGTTAGGGTTAGGTTTAGGGTTAAGGTAAGGGTAAGTGTTAGGGTTAGGGTTAGGTTTAGTGTATGGGTTGGGGTTATGTTTGGGGTAACGGTAAGGTTAAGGTTTAGCGTTAGGTTTAGGGTTAGGGTAAGGTTAAGGGTTAGGGTTAGGTTAAGGGTGAGGGTTAGGATTAGGTTTAGCGTTAGGGTAAGGGTAAGGGTTAGGGTTAGGGTTAGGGTAAGGTTAAGGGTTAGGGTTAGGGTTAGGGTTAGGGTAGGGGCTAGGGAAAGGGTAAGTTTTTGGGTAAAAGTTAGGGTTAGGATAAGGGTAAGGGTTAGGGTTAGGTTTAGGGTTAGGATTTGGGGTTAGGGTTCGGGTTAGGGTTAGGTTTTGGGTTAGGGTTAGGGTAAGAGTAAGGGTTAGGTTTAGGGTAAGGGTTAGTGATAGGTTTAGGGTTAGGGTTAGGGTAAGGGCAAGGGTTAGGTTTAGGGTTAGGGTTAAGTTTAGATTTAGGGTTAGGGTTAGGGTTAAGTTTAGGGTTAGTGTTATGGTTAGGGTAAGTGTTAGATTAAGGGTTAGGGTTAGGTTTAGGTTAAGGCTTAGGGTTAGGTTTAAGGTAAGGTTAAGTTTTAGGGTTAGGGTTAGCGTTAGGGTAAGGAAAAGGTTAGTGTTAGGGTTAGGTGTTAGGGCTAGGGTTAGGGTTAGGTTTAGGGTTAGGGTTAGGGTAAGAGTAAGGGTTAGGTTTAGTGTTAGGTTTAGGGTTAGGGTTAGAGTTAGGGATAGGGTTAGGGTTAGTGTAAGGATTATGGTTTGGGTTAGGGTTAGCATTAAGGTTAGGGTTAGGGTAAGGGTAAGGGTTAGGGTTAGTGTTAGGTTTAGGGTTAGGTTTAGAATTAGGGTTAGGGTTAGGGTTAGGATAAGGGTAAGGGTTAGTTTTAGGTTTAGAGTTAAAGATAGGGTTAGGGATAGGGTGAGGGTAGGGGTATGTGTTAGGGTTAGGGTTAGGGTTAGGGTTAGCGTTAGGATAAGGGTAAGGGTTAGGGTTAGGGTTAGGGTTAAGGTAAGGGTAAGGGTTAGGGTTAGGGTTAGGGTTAGGTTTAGGGTAAGGGTTAGGGTTAGGATTAGTGTAAGGGTAAGGATTATGGTTAGATAGAGTTAGGGTTAGGTTTAGGGTTAGGGTTAGGGTAAGGGTAAGGATAGGTTAGGGTTAGGTTTACGGTTACGGTTAAGGTTAAGAATAGGGTTAGCTTTAGGCTTAGGGTTAGGGTTAGGGTAAGGGTAAGGATTAGGGTTAGGGTGAGGTTTAGGGTTAGGGAAAGGGTAAGGATTAGGGTTAGGGTTAGGGTTAGGGTAAGGATTAGGTTTAGGGTTAGGGTTAGGGTAAGGGTTATGGTTATGGTTAGGGTTAGCATTAAGGTTAGGGTTAGGGTAAGGTTAAGGGATAGGGTTATGGTTAGGGTTACGGTTAGGGTTAGGGGTTAGGGTTAGGGTTAGGGTTAAGGTTAGGGTTAGGGTTAGGGTAAGGGTAAGGGTTAGGGTTAGAGTTAGTGTTAGCGTAAGGGTTAGGGTTAGGGTTAGGCTTAAGTTTAGGGTAAGGGAAAGTTTAGGGTTAAGTTTAGGGTTAGGGTAAGGTTTAGGGTTAAGGTTAGGATTAGGTTAAGGGTAAGGGTTAGGGTTAAGGTTAGGGTTAGGGTTAGGGTTAGGTTTAGTGTTAGGGTTAGGGTAAGGGTAAGGGTTAGGGTTAGGGTTAGGGATAGGTTTAGGGTAAGGGTAAGGGTTAGGGGTAGGGTAAGTATAAGGTTTAGGGTTTTGGTTAGGGTAAGGGTTAGGGTTAGGATTAGGGTTAGGGTTAGGGTAAGGTTTAGGGTTAGGGTTAGGGTTAGGTTTAGGGTTAGGGTAAGGGTAAGGGTGAGGGTTAGGGTTAGAGGTAGGTTTAGGGTTGGGGTTAAGGTTAGGGTTAGGGTTAGGGTAAGAGTAAGGTTATGGTTATGGTTAGGGTTAAGGTAAAGGTTAGGGTTAGGGTTAGGGTTAGAGTTAGTGTTAAGTTAGGGTTAGGGTTAAGGTTAGGGTTAGGTTTAGGGTTAAGGTAAGGGTAAGCGTTAGGGTTAGGGTTAGGGTTAGGTTTAGTGTATGGGTTATGGTTAGGTTTAGGGCAACGGTAAGGTTAAGGGTTAGGGTTATTTTTAGGGTTAGGGTAAGCTTAAGGGTAAAGTTTAGGGTTAGGTTAAGGGTTAGGGGTAGGGTTATGTTTAGGGTTAGGGTAAGGGTAAGGGTAAGGGTTAGGGTTAGGGTTAGGGTTAGGGTAAGGGTTAGGGTTAGGGTTATGGTTAGGGTAGGGGCTAGGGTAAGGTTAAGTGTTAGGGTTAAGGTTAGGGTTAGGATAAGGGTAAAGGTTAAGGTTAGGTTTAGGGATAGGATTTGGGGTTAGGGTTAGAGTTAGAGTTAGCTTTAGGGTTAGGTTAAGTGTAAGGGTTAGGGTAAGGGTTAGGGTTAAGGTTAGGTTAAGGGTTAGGTTTAGGGGTTAGGGTTAGGATTAGGGTTAGGGTTAGTGTCAGTGAAAGGGTTAGGGTTAGGGTTAGGGTTAGGGTAAGTGTTTGGGTAAGGGTCTAGGGTTAGGGTTAGGTTTAGGGTTGGGGTTAAGTTTAGGGTTAGGGTTAGGGTAAGGTTTAGGGTTAGGGTTAGGCTTAGTGTTAGGGTTAGGGTTAAGGGTTAGGGTTAGGGTAAGTGTAAGGGTTAGGGTTAGGGTTAGGGTTAGAGTTAGGTGTTAGGGTTAGGGTTAGTGTTAGGTTTAGGGTTAGGGTAAGGATAAGGATTAGGGTTAGAGTTAGGGTTACGGTTAGGTTTAGGTTTAGGGTTAGGGTTAACATTAGGGTTAGGGTTAGGGTAAGGGTAAGGGATAGGGTTAGGGTTAGGGTTAGGGTTAGGGTAAGGGTTAGGGTTAGGGTTAGGGTAAGGAAAAGGGTTAGGGTTAAGGTTAGGGTTAGGGTTAGGGTTAGGGTTAGGTTTATGGTTAGGGTTAGAATAAGGTTAAGGGTTATGTTTAGCGTTAGGGTTAGGGTTAGGGTTAGGGTTAGTTTTAGGGTTAGGTAAGAGTAAGAGTTGGGGTTACGATTGGGGTTAGGGTTAGGGTAAAGTTTAGGGTTAGGGTTAGGTTTAGGATTAGGGTAAGGGGAAGGGTTAGGGTTAGGGTTAGGGTTAGGTTTAGGGTTCGGGTTAAGGTTTAGGTTAGGGTTAGGGTAAGGGTAAGGGTTAGGGTTAGGGTAGGGTAAGGGTATGTGTAAGGGTTAGGGTTAGGGTTAAGGTTAGGTTTAGCGTTAGATAAGGGTAAGGGTTAGGGTTAGGGTTAGGGTTAGGGTAAGTGTAAGGGTTAGGGTTAGGGTTAGTGTTAGGTTTAGGGTAAGGGTTTGGGTTAGTTTTAGGGTTAGGGTTAGGTTTAGGGTTACGGTAAGGGTAAGGGTAAGGGTTAGGGTTAGATGGGTTAGGTTTAGGGTTAGGGCTAGGGTAAGGGTAAGGTGAGGGTTAGGGTTAGGGTTAGGGTTAGGGTTAGGGTTAAGGTTAGGGTAGGGTTAGGGTTAGGGTTAGGGTTAGGTTTAGTGTTACTGTTAGGGTAAGGCTAAGAGTTAGGGTTAAGGTTAGGGTTAAGGAAAGGGTAAGGATTAGTGTTAGGGTTCCGGTTAGGGTAAGGATTAGGGTTAGGGTTAGGGTTAGGGTAAGGATTATGGTTAGTGTTAGGGTTAGCCTTAAGGTTAGGGTTAGGGTAAGGGTAAGGATTAGGGTTAGGGTTAGGGTTACCGTTAGGTTTAGGAGTTAGGGTTAGTGTTAGCGTTATGTTTAAGGTTACTGTTAGGCTAAGAGTATGGGTTAGGGTTAGGGTTAGGGTTAGGGTAAGGAAAAGGGTTAGGGTTAAGTTTGGGGTTAGGGTTAGGGTTAGGGTTAGGTTTATGGTTAGGGTTAGAGTAAGGTTAAGGGTTATGTTTAGCGTTAGGGTTAGGGTTAGGGTTAGGGTTAGTTTTAGGGTTAGGTAAGAGTAAGAGTTGGGGTTACGATTGGGGTTAGGGTTAGGGTAAAGTTTAGGGTTAGGGTTAGGTTTAGGTTTAGGGTAAGGGGAAGGGTTAGGGTAAGGGTTAGGATTGGTTTAGGGTTGGGGTTAATGTTAGGGTTAGCGTTAGGGTAAGCTTAAGGGTTAAGGTTAGGGTTATGGATAGGGTAACGTTTAGGGTTAGGGTTAGCGTTGGGATAAGGGTATGGGTTAGGGTTAGGGTTAGGGTTAAGGTAAGGGTAAGGGTTAGGGTTAGGCTTAGGGTTAGTTTTAGGGTAATGGTAAGGGTTATGTTTAGGGTAAGGGTAAGGTTTAGGGTTAGGTTTAGGGTTAGGTTTCGGGTAATGGTAAGGATTAGGGTTAGGGTTAGGTTTAGGGTTAGGGTAAGGATTAGGGTAAGGGTAAGGATTAGGGTTAGATAGGGTTAGAGTTAGGTTTAGGGTTAGGGTTAGGGTAAGGGTAAAGATAGTTTAGGGTTAGGTTTACTGTTCCGGTCAGGGTTAGCATTAGGGTTAGCTTTAGGCTTAGGGTTAGTGTTACTTTAAGGGTAAGAGTTAGGGTTAGCGTGAGGGTTAGGGTTAGGGAATGGGTAAGGATTAGAGTTAGGGTTAGAGTTAGGGTAAGATTTGGTTTAGGTTTAGGGTTAGGGTTAGGGGTTAGGGTTAGGGTTAAGGTTACGGTTAGGATTAGGGTAAGGGTAAGGGTTAGGGTTAGAGTTAGGGTAAGCATAAGGGTTAGGGTAAGTGTTAGGCTTAAGGTTAGGGTAAGGGAAAGGTTAGGGTTAGGTTTAGGATTAGGATTTGGGGTTAGGGTTAGGGTTAGAGTAAGAGTTAGGTTAGGGTTAGGGTTAGGGTTAGGGTTAGGGTTAAGGTAAGGGTAAGGGTTAGGGTTAGGTTTAGTGTATGGGTTAGGGTTAGGTTTAGGGTAACGGTAAGGTTAAGGGTTAGGGTTAGGTTTATTGTTAGGGTAAGGGTAAGGGTTAGGGTTAGGGTTAGGGTAAGGGTTAGGGTTAGGGTTAGGGTTAGGTTAGGGGCTAGGGTAAGGGTAAGTGTTAGGGTTAAGGGTAGGGTTAGGGTAAGGGTAAGGGTTAGGGTTAGGTTTAGGGTTAGGATTTGGGGTTAGGGTTAGGGTTAGGGTTAGGTTTAGGGTTAGGGTAGGGTAAGAGTAAGGGTTAGGTTTAGGGTAAGGGTTAGTGATAGGTTTAGGGTTAGGGTTAGGGTAAGGGCAAGGGTTAGGTTTAGGGTTAGGATTAAGTTTAGAGTTAGGGTTACGGTTAGGGTTAATTTTAGGGTAAGTGTTATGGTAAGGGTAAGTGTTAGGGTAAGGGTTAGGGTTAGGATTAAGTTTAGGGTGAGGGTTAGGGTTAGGGTAAGTGTTAGATTAAGGGTTAGGGTTAGGTTTAGGTTAAGGCTTAGGATTCGGTTTAGGGTAAGGGTAAGGTTTAGAGTTAGAGTTAGGGTTAGGTTTCGGGTTAGGGTTAGGGTAAGGGTAAGGTTAGTGTTAGGGTTAAGGGTAGGGGTAGGGTTAAGGTTAGGGTTAGGGTAAGGGTAAGGTTTAAGGTTAGGGTTAGGGTCAGGTTTAGGGTAACGGTAAGGGTTAGGGTAAGGGTTAGCTGTTAGGGTTAGGGTTAGGGTTAGGGTTAGTTTTAGGGTTAGGGTTAAGTTAAGGGTAAGGGTTAGGGTTAGGTTTAGAGTAAGGGTTATATTTATGGTTAGGGTTAGCATTAAGTTTAGGGTTAGGGTAAAGGTAAGGGTTAGGGTAAGTATAATGTTTAGGGTTAGGGTTCGGGTTAGGGTTAGGGTCAGGGTAAGGTATAGGGTTAGGATTAGGGTTGGGGTTAGGGTAAGGTTTAGGGTTTGGGTAAGTTTTAGGGTTAGGTTTACAGTTAGGGTAAGGGTAAGGGTAAGGATTAGGGTTAGGATTAGGGTTAGGGTTAGGGTAAGGTTTAGGATTAGGGTTAGGTTTAGGTTTAGGTTTAGGGTTAGGGTAAGGTTTAGGGTTAGTGTTAGAGGTAGCTTTTGGGTTGAGGTTAAGTTTAGGGTTAGGATAAGGATAAGGGTTAGTGTTAGTGTTAAGGTTAGGGTTTGGGGTTAGGTTTAGGATTAGGGTTAAGTATAGGGTTAGGGTTAGGGTAAGAGTAAGGGTTAGGGTTAGGGTTAGGGTTAGGGTAAGGGTAAGAGTTGGGTTTAGGGTTAAGGTTAGGTTTGGGGTTAAGGTTAGGGTTAGGGTTAGGGTAAGTATAATGTTTAGGGTTAAGTTTAGGGTTAGCGTTTGGGTTAGCGGTAGGTTTAGGGTTAGGGTTAGGATTAAGGTAAGGGTTAGGGTTAGGATTAGGGTTAGCTTTAGCGTTAGGGTAAGGGTAAGGGTTAGGGTTAGGGTTAGGGTTAGGTTTAGGTTTGGGGTTAAGGTTTGGGTTAGGGTTAAGGTAAGGGTAAGGGTTAGGGTTAGGGTAAGGGTTATGGTTAGGTTTAGGGTTAGAGTTAGGGTTAGTGTTAATATCAGGATTAGGTTTAGAGTTAGAATTAGGGTTACGGTTAGGGTAAGGGTATGTGTTAGGGTTAGGGTTAGGATTAGGGTTAGGTTTATCATTAGATAAGGGTAAGGGTTAGGGTTAGGTTTAGGTTTAGGGTTAGGGAAAAGGTAAGTATTAGTGTTAGGGTTATGGTTAGGGTAAGGATCAGTGTTAGGGTTAGGGTTAGGTTAAGGATTATGGTTAAGGTTAGAATTAGCATTAAGGTTAGGGTTAGGGTAAGGGTAAGGGTTAGGGTTAGGGTAAGGGTAAGGGTTAGGGTTAGGGTTAGGGTAAGGGTAAGAGTTAGGTTTAGGGTTAAGGTTAGGTTTGGGGTTGAGGTTAGGTTTAGGGTTAGGGTTAGGGTTAGGGTTAGGGTAAGGGTAAGGGTTAGGGTTAGATAGGGTTAGGGTTAGGTTTAGGGTTAGGTGTTCGGGTTAGGGTTAGGGTTATGGTTAGGTTTAGGGTTAGGGTTAGGGTAAGGGTAAGGGTTAGGGTTAGATAGGGTTAGGGTTAGGTTTAGGGTTAGGGTTAGGGTAAGGGTAAAGTTAGGGTTAGAGTTAGGGTTAGGGTTAAGGTTAGGGTTAGGGTTAGGGTTAGGGTTAGGGATAGGTTTAGTGTTAGGTTTAGGTTTAGGGTAAGGGTAAGAGTTAGGGTTAGGGTTAGGTTTAGGGTTAGGGAAAGGGTAAGTATTAGTGTTAGGGTTATGGTTAGAGTAAGGATCAGGGTTAGGGTTAGGGTTAGGTTAAGGATTATGGTTAGGGTTAGAATTAGCATTGAGGTTAGGGTTAGGGTAAGGGTAAGGGTTAGGGTTAGGGTTAGGGTTACGGTTAGGGTTAGGGGTTAGGGTTAGGGTTAGAGTTAAGTTTAAGGTTACTGTTAGGGTAAGGGTAAGGGTTATGGTGTGGGTTAGGGTTAGTGTAAGTGTTAGTGTTAGGGTTAGGGTTACGGTAAGGGAAAGTGTGAGGGTTAAGGTTATGGTTATGGTTAGGGTTAGGGTTCCCTTTAGGGTTAGGGTTAGGGTAAGGTTACGGGTTAGAGTTAAGGTTAGGGTTAGGGTTAGGGTTAGGGTAAGGGTATGTTTTAGGGTTAGGGTTAGGGTTTGGGTTAGGGTTAACTTTAAGGTTAGTTTTAGGGTGAGAGTAAGGGTTAGTTTTAGGGTCAGGTTTAGGGTTAGGGTTAGGGTAAGGGTAAGGTTAGGGTTAGGGTTAGGGTTAGGTTTAGGGTTAGGTTTAGGTTTAGGGTAAGGGTAAGGTTTACGGTTAGGGTTAGGTTTAGGGTTAGGGTAAGTATAAGTGTTAGGGTTAAGGTTAGGGTTAGGGTTAGGGTTAGTTTTAGGGTTAGGGTAAGGGTATGGGTTACGGTTAGGATTAGGGTTAGGGTTAGGGTAAGGGTTAGGGTTAGGGTTAGGGTTAGGTTTAGGGTTAGGGTAAGGGTAAGGGTTAGGGTTAGGGTTAGGGTTAGGGTTAAGATTAGGGTAAGGGTTAGGGTTAGGGTTAGGGTTAGCTTTAGCGTTAGGGTAAGGGTAAGGGTTAGGGTTAGGGTTAG